>JAWQFJ010002353.1:32500-35000 GCA_034096865.1 Theodoxus fluviatilis
AACCAGGTTAGAGCACTGCCAGGTTACGTCACGTCTCATGAGAGACGTATACGCAATGTTTACAAGTGAGGGCTGAGTGCCCTGTGGGAAAGTGTGGGGGAGGATAGATGGACCGACGGATGAATGGATGGATGGAGTTTTACGGCCAATCAGCCATTGTAGACAATTTAACGCAATTGATTACGATGATTCGTCAGAGCAGTAAAGATATCACAAGTTTTATTCGCCTCTTAAGAATCGCTGAGAGTGGAGCTGTTACCCCCAACCTGCAGGGAGAGAGGGGGAGGCTGATGGAGGGGGAGGTTGATGGAGGGAGAGAGAGAGAGGGAGGGAAGGAGAGGGAGGGAGAGAGAGGGAAGAAGAGGGAGGGAGAGAGAGAGAGAGAGAGAGAGAGAGAGAGAGAGAGAGAGAGAGAGACAGAGACAGAGAGACAGACACAGACAGAGAGACATAGACAGAGAGACACAGACAGACAGACAGACAGACAGACAGACAGACAGACAGACAGACAGACAGACAGACAGACAGAGACAGACAGAAACAGACAGACAGAAACAGACAGACAGAGGGGGTATGATGATTGGGTCTTAGGGAGGAGGAATGGGAGTGTGTGTGAGCTGACGGGGAGTAGGGCAAGCGAATTAACCCTTGACAACTGCCGTATCCACGGCAGCAAGAGTTTGAGGAAGACATTCTCTCCACACCATGCGTGCCCCTCCGGTCTAACTATCCTCCCTTCCTCCCCACCCACCTTGTCCTCTCTCCCCCTCCCCCTCTTGTCAGGCTCACGGGATCCCACAAGCTTTCCCCAACACCTCTTCAGCACACAGGATTCCACCAGCTTTTCCCAACACCTCGTCAGCACACAGGATCGCACAAGCTTTCCCCAACACCTCTCCAGCACACAGGATCCCACAAGCTTTCCCCAACACCTCTCCAGCACACAGGATCCCACAAGCTTTCCCCAACACCTCTCCAGCACACAGGATATCACAAGCTTTCCCCAACACCTCTCCAGCACACAGGATCCCACAAGCTTTCCCCAACACCTCTCCAGCACACAGGATCGCACAAGCTTTCCCCAACACCTCTCCAGCACACAGGATCGCACAAGCTTTCCCCAACACCTCTCCAGCACACAGGATCGCACAAGCTTTCCCCAACACCTCTCCAGCACACAGGATCGCACAAGCTTTCCCCAACACCTCCAGCACACAGGATAGCACAAGCTTTCCCCAACACCTCTCCAGCACACAGGATCGCACAAGCTTTCCCCATCATCTCTCCAGCACACAGGATCGCACAAGCTTTCCCCAACACCTCTCCAGCACACAGGATCCCACAAGCTTTCCCCATCATCTCTCCAGCACACAGGATCGCACAAGCTTTCCCCAACACCTCTCCAGCACACAGGATCCCACAAGCTTTCCCCATCATCTCTCCAGCACACAGGATCGCGCGAGCTTTCCCCAACACCTCTCCAGCACACAGGATCGCACAAGCTTTCCCCAACACCTCTCCAGCACACAGGATCCCACAAGCTTTCCCCAACACCTCTCCAGCACACAGGATCGCACAAGCTTTCCCCAACACCTCTCCAGCACACAGGATCCCACAAGCTTTCCCCAACACCTCTCCAGCACACAGGATCCCATAAGCTTTCCCCAACACCTCTCCAGCACACAGGATATCACAAGCTTTCCCCAACACCTCTCCAGCACACATGATCCCACAAGCTTTCCCCAACACCTCTCCAGCACACAGGATATCACAAGCTTTCCCCAACACCTCTCCAGCACACAGGATCGCACAAGCTTTCCCCAACACCTCTCCAGCACACAGGATCCCACAAGCGTTCCCCAACACCTCTCCAGCACACAGGATCCCACAAGCTTTCCCCAACACCTCTCCAGCACACAGGATATCACAAGCTTTCCCCATCATCTCTCCAGTACACAGGATATCACAAGCTTTCCCCAACACCTCTCCAGCACACAGGATCCCACAAGCTTTCCCCAACACCTCTCCAGCACACAGGATCGCACAAGCTTTCCCCAACACCTCTCCAGCACACAGGATCGCACAAGCTTTCCCCAACACCTCTCCAGCACACAGGATCCCACAAGCTTTCCCCATCATCTCTCCAGCACACAGGATCGCACAAGCTTTCCCCAACACCTCCAGCACACAGGATCCCACAAGCTTTCCCCAAACACCTCTCCAGCACACAGGATCCCACAAGCTTTCCCCAACACCTCTCCAGCCCACAGCCCCGGCCCCCTCTCCCGTTCCCCGGTCCCCGTTGTCTCTCCTGAAGCACAGCCTCAAACACCTGTCTGTGTTGACACAGGCTGCCTGGTAGGCAGGGAGGCGGGCAGGCTGGAGTGTTAGAGGTCAGGCAGGTAGGAAGACATGCTGGGAGGATGGAAGAATGAAGACAGAGAGGGAAAGAGACAAGCTGGCTGTTTGGACGATGTACATGCATGAAGGCAAGGAAGGC
>JAWQFJ010002353.1:40000-55000 GCA_034096865.1 Theodoxus fluviatilis
AGGACTGGTGTGGGGGAAACTGAACCGACAGGTACCTTGTGGGCAAACTGAGAGCAGCAACAAAGCGCGCCGTGGCTAGTGCCCCGGCAGTCCCGTGCTAAACAGCGCCCGGCAGTCACAAACACGTTCAAACCAAGCCCCGGTCCCAGGTCTGGCCCAAGCTGGACCCAGCAAGGTCGGCTTCATGTTCAAGTACTGACTCTCAGCCTTATCGAGCAGATGTTTCAAGCAGCTGTGCAAGTCCTGGTTCCAGCCTAAGCCTTGTCACAGCCCAGGAAGGCTATCGTTTGCTGAGGTGGGTTCTTGGGCGCAGCTTTAGTCCGGTTATGAATCCAAGCAGACCGTTGAACTAGGTTTATAATATATCTCTCTCGCTCTTACAACACCTGACGAGAAGTTCGAATATAACGGCGGAAAGCAACGGAGAAAACAACACCATGTCCATAACACCAAAGCTCTTACTACATATACACATTTAGGATCTTTGATTATACTCATACTACGAGTAAACATTTAGGATCTTTGATTATACTCATACTACGAGTTTACATCTAGGATCTTTGATTATACTTAAGTAGATTCTAATCAGTGTCACAGCTCATTATAAGCCATAAAGGGTTATTTCTTTACCCAAGTGAGGGCGACTAAGTGAGAACGCTGTTACGAGTTTTGGTCCAATTGTAGGTGTCAAGAAGGAAAGATGGGGCAATCAGAAGCTCAAACTAAGTTTGCGCCCAGGCCCAGTCCAGCTAGCAAAGCTACGTAGACCATTATTTCAGGCGGTCATCAGCTTGTTTTCAGCTCAGCCTCAAGCCTCAAGCATAGCTTAGCTAAGTCCAAGCCTACGCAAAGCCCAACTAGGTACACTAATGACTGGGTGTTGAACTGTAGCAAGGCCAGCGACCCCACAATAGGAAGCGAGCCAAGAGAGGGAGGGACCTTTCTCTCAGCAAGAGGTGTTGTCCTGTCCAAGACAGGCTCAGGTGCTGTGTCTCGAAGACTGCATGGTTCTAGGGTTGTCTGGTGCACGGCACTCCCAGCTGTGCTGGAAGCCAGCCGCCTGTGACAGGAACCAGCAGGCGAGTTGAGACCAGCATTGACGTCAGGCTGTCTCACGCGGTGAAGCGTGTCACGTTCTGACAGCTCAGCCGTGACGGCCCTGTCCCGCTGTGGTGGTGGTGTGTAGAGTGTGAGTACGTGTACGAGTGTGTGTGTGTGCTTCTGTGTCTGTGCGTGTGTATGAGAGAGAGAGAGAGAGAGAGAGAGAGAGAGAGAGAGAGAGAGAGAGAGAGAGAGAGAGAGCGTGCGTGTGTGTATGTGTGTTAGTGTGTAAGTGTGTGCGTTTGTGAGAGTGTGTGTATGAGTGTGTGTGTGTTTGTATGTGTGTGTGTACGTGTGTGTATGTGTGTGTTTGTGTATTTGTGTGTGTGTGTATGAAAAGGTGTGTTTTTATGTGTGTATGTGTTTGTGTGTTTGTGCGCATTAGTATGTGCATGTGTGTTTGTGCGTGTATGTGTGTGTGTTTGTGCGTGTTTGTGTGTGTATATGTTTGTGTTTGTGCGCGTTTGAGTGGGCGTCGGTGCGTTTGTGTGTTTGTGGCTGTATGTGTTTGTGCGTATTTGTGTGCGTACGTGAGTGTGTACGTGTGTGTGTTTGTGTGCGTGTGTGTATGTTTACATGTTTGTGGTTGTGTGTGTGTCTGTGTGTGTGTAAGAGTGTGTGTGTTTGTGTGTGTGTGTGTGTTTGTGTTCTCTGTGTGTGTGCGCGTGTTTGTGTGTGTGTGTGCTTGTCTGTGTGCTTGTTTGTGTGTATATGAGTGCGTGATTGTGTTTATATGTGTGCGTGTGTGCGTGTGTGTGTGTTTCAAGTGTTTGAGAAAGTGGCACGAAAAGGTACATGGAAATGACTGTCAAAGACAGAAATAGCGTCATGCACAGTCAGAGATAGCAAAACAGAAAGGAAATTAGACAAATATACATGCACGCACACAACACACACACACACACACACACACACAGTTCGAGACACCTCTGATGTGACCCGTTGTTCGTTCGCGCTTGGTTTGTGATCGGTCATTCACTTCATCGGTCAGGCGACTGTCCTAGGTCTGTGCGACTTCGCATTTCTATCGACAGTTCACATGTCGGGCTACACTCATGTACATGACAAAGTAAGTCTCTGAAGGCTGTCAGATCGACTTCCTGCCTCTGTTTATCTAAATGCCTGCCTGTCTTGACGCAGTTTCGATGGGTACTTGCCCATGTCTGTGTTTATGTTGTCGACCTGAATATTGCGATCACCGCAAAAATCAAGAGCATTTCGTTCATAATCGTAGATACGAATAGATGAATGGATGGATGGATGGATGGATGGATGGATGGATGGATGGATGGATGGATGGATGGATGGATGGATGTGCCTTTGTGGGCTATGCAAGGGCGTGGACTACAGAATCACTAGAGATAATTCGAGGAAGAGCAAGTCAAAGCTCTATTCGCTTGTTACGAACCACGTAGGGATTGAGATGCAGTGGGTCCATTCTAACCCCCAACCTACCGTGGGGTGGGTGGATGGGTGGGTGGGTGGATGGGTGGGGTGGGGGTGGGGGGTGGGAGGCGTCCCAAAACAAAAGTATCCATTCCATAGAGGTCAACTACCCAGACAGACCCACGGATCCAAAGCCGTGCTGACAGCTGGAGATCAGCCGTCACTACTGCACAAAAGCGGCAGGTTGAGGCGCGTTTACTCACCTGGGACACAAAACGACCCGATCATTGCTATTCAAGTCACACATTCACTCCACGTCTCGAGTTGCGGGGCACAGATGCTGCTGATGTCACAGATTTCAGGAACACTGAGTGACCCAGCTATTTCTGCTCTCCATGTCATCTCTGCGATGCATAGAGGAACAGCTGGATACAGCTGGTCACTGCGTGTGCATGTGTATGTGTGCGTGCAAGTGTATGTGTGTGTGTGTGTGTGTGTGTGTGTGCGCGCATGTGTGCATGCGTGCGCGAGCCCGTGTCTATATGTGCGGATGTAAATTTCGTTTTCGTCAAGGGTAGAAATAATTATAAATTAATTATATAAGTCCTCATACAACCATACGCAAGATTCGTGTGTGTGTGTGTGTGTGTGTGTGTGTGTGTGTGTGTGTGTGTGTGCGCGCGCGCGCGCGCGCGCGAGTGAAAAAAAAGAGAGAGAAAGAGACAGACAGACAGACAGTCAGACAGACAGACAGACAGACAGACAGACAGACAGACAGACAGACAGACAGACAGACAGACAGACAGACAGACAGACAGACAGACAGACAGACAGACAGACAGAGAACGAACGAACAAACGAAATACTTTATTTGTTTAGGCCTCTGGCCCATCACAACATAATTGTTTTTAAATCACTCTGGTTGTGCTGACGGCATCTCTTCTTCTAAATGCATGCAGCAAGTACAGTGCCACAGATCTGATCGTATTGACATTGACGGATGCCAGCACCATTGCAATATCAACACGTTTAGCTACATCAAACACATTAAAAACATAATTTTGCCTTATATCTTCTGCGTAGGCCGGGCATCTAAACAGGAAATGAATCTCATCTTTATTTTCCTCATTGCATGATGGACAAAGAAAAGATCGTTGGGGATCATTTGTGAAGCGGTGTCTGTGGATGATTAAATCGCTAAAACCGGCACGAAAACGGACAAATACATCTTTGAGGATTCACCGATCAATCGTGCACAAATACTGTTCCCGGCTGAAAACACATTTGAATTGCTATAGAAGGCATACCTTTCACTGCTTGCAAGGGAGTTGTACCATATTCGGTTATTAGACGTTAACGCAGCTCCTTTAGGAATTCCTTCTCATTCTCTACATATTGAAATCTCCACAATTTTTCAAAATTGTGTTTACACAGCAATGTTTGTATATCCTGCGCCCAATTTTTCTCTCCAGACTGTAGCAGCATGTTGTATACCTTACGAGGATATCTAGTTAGACCATTCGCAAGATTCGTAACCAATATCTAATTGCACGTATCCTGGCATTGATGTATAAAGGAAATCTGTCCGTTTCGCCATAGGCAATTACATTGGGTGCCTGAGTAGGTAAGTGTAAAAACCGTTTCAAGGCCTGTAAGTGAATGATTTCCACATTCGAACAGTCATAGAGGCCCCACAATTCTGAAGAGTACATGAGGATAGGAGATATTTGCGCATCAAAAAGTTTAAAGAAGACGTTAGGCGAAACATCACCCAATCTTTTTACACACTTGATTACCTGGAGCAAACCCGCTTTTGTCCTCTGCATTAGGTCTAGTTGTAAAGTTTTATATGACAATCGTGTTGAGAAAATTGCTCCTAGATATTTGTATTCATTCACGATCTCCAACCTCTTGCCATCTAATACCCATTTTTCATGCTCGGCAAGAAACCCACCATTTCGGAACACTAAAACCTTGGTTTTATCGGAATTCACAACCAAACCGAGCTTGCTTGCTTCTTCCACTAGTACACTGAGCTGATTCTGCAGACCTATAGGGGTGTCCGCGATAAGTACAATATCATCAGCGAACAGGAGTAAGTACACAGCTACAAAATCGGGCATCAGCTGAACACCATGTTTGCCGTTTTGAATCACCATCTTAGCTACATACGTGATAAGTAGAGAAAATATAATTGGACTGGTTTTGCAACCTTGTTTCAGGCCCCGTTTGCACTCAAACCGATCAGTACATCGTCCATTGCATCTTACACAATACCAAACTGAGGAATACATGCCCTGAATCATTTTCAACATTCTACCTCTCATCCCATGCATTCTCAGTACCTCCCACAACGCTTCCCTGTCCACCGAATCAAAGACCTTCTTAAAATCGACGAAAGCCGTGTACAGCTTACGTCCCCTGGGAAGATATTTGAGAGAGAGAGAGAGAGAGAGAGAGAGAGAGAGAGAGAGAGAGAGAGAGAGAGAGAGAGAGAGAGAGAGAGTGTAGCTGTGTTTGCATGTGTGCATGTTTCTCTTTGTGTGTGTCCATTCGCGCATGGGCGCATGTGTGAAATGAATTTTGCAGCAAAAATGTTTGCAGAAGTTTGCAGGAGATAGATGACAAATGTATCCGTCTCGAAAGTGATGACTGACAACACAAAAGTGCCGCTCTCAATCGAATACTTACTTTACACGATAGAGAGAGAGAGAGAACAATATATATCACGTGCACAGACACATGACACACCACGGATAACTACCATCACACCATCCTGGTGGTAGACTATGCTGCTGGAAAGAGGATTCGCAAAACTAATACAATCTACGTGAACACCACGCCACACTAATCACTAAGCCATGACAAGCCACATCACACACACACACACACACACACACACACACACACACACACACACACACACACACAAAGTCACACTCAAAAGAACGAACTATAATAGTAGTGCAGTCTACAGCACTGCGTGTGTTCTAAACTACACCAGACACGACACATTACACTGAATAGATACGACATACAACACTACACCAGACACGATATATACACATCACACCACAAAACACGCACGCATGCACACGCACGCACGCACACACACACACACACACACACACACACACACACACGCGCGCGCGCGCGCGCGCGCAGGGAGGGAGGGAGAAAGCAAGAGAAAGAGAGGGGGGAGGAGACACTGAAATGGTCCTTTTTAATAACATCTGCTGTATTCCCCATGCGCAATCATTCCCTTTCCATGAGGCATACGAGAGGACAACGCCCATTGCACCTCCGCACTATGGGTTGGCGCAACACGGCCATGCCAGGGCAGGCTGCTATTTACACCACGTAAGCACAGAGATGAGTAATCAGACAGTGGGGACAGGTGGGCTGGTAGGTAGTGAGGGAACGCCGACAGGACTGCACATCTTACTGCTCTCAGGTGGCCCTGACGTCATGACTCCCCCTTGTGACACATTAGTGGCAGGTGCATCACGTTATTTGTGACATGCAGAGACAGGAAGGTCATGTAACGTGGCACAGTGACACATCTGTCTCGTAACGTGACATGCAGTGACAGGTAGGTCACGTAAAGAGACATGCAGTGAAAGGTATATCACATAACGTGCCACACATTGCTATGTATGTCACGGAACAAACCATGTTGTGAAGGTTAACCACGTCACGTGACAATACGTGACAAGTATGTCACGGAATTTACAGTTGCTTTAAAGATGGCTTTAAGTCGCACAAATCACATCATTAAAGAACTGTTTTCTGTTTGATGAATCTTGATGTGACTAAATGAATGATGAATACACATGGGACCCACTTAAGTCAAGTGAGATGTAGATGGTATGATAAGAGATAATACTGTTGTACCCGTTAATACACTGTGGTACAACCCGACTTGAAAATAGTTGGGGTACTGTCCAAGCTAATTATAACAAGTGTTTGAATATGTTTGTGTGTAAATGCCTGAGTGCGTTAGGACAAAAACGTGAGCTCATATAATCATGTGTGTGTGTGTGTGTGTGTGTGTGTGTGTGTGTGTGTGTGTGTGTGTGTTTGCAGGCACGTAAACGCATTTCTGTACTAATGTGTAAAGTGTAAGGCGGTTTGAGACCCAGACAAAGGGTGTAAGTCGCTATTAAAAAACCCACACCTTTACCTTTTTTTAACCTTTAGACTAACTGCATTTTGTGATGATTTCATCATTTGATTCAATAGATTCATTTGTCTCATCCTCAATGCGACCTAACTATTCCATAATGTTTTTGCATTTGATATTTGTACACGCATTATTTTTGTTCCTACACGTTTCCCTACAATAACACAACCAGCTCAGCAACAAAAAGGGTTTCATGATTGGCATTTGGATAATTTTCTTTTTCCTGTGTGGAAGCTTTAATGTTGCGTTCATGGTCAACAACAACAACAACAACAACAACAACAACAACCCGAAGGACTGATCATCCGGTAGACACCTAGCTATGCAAGTAAACATTCAACACGCAATAAATGCTCAAGTTCCTCTCTTTGCAATGACTTTTCCACTGCAGCTGAACTCAGCTTAGCACGGATACATGAAATAACGTAGGACTTCATGCGGCACATAGATACATGAGCACAAAAAAGTATAGAACATGGCCAAGAATGAAGTCGGCAGAATAACGTAATACTTAATAAGAGCAAATACGAAAGTACCAAAACATTCCTTCAGTTTGGTACTACGGGTGACAGTTTAAGGCAATACCCTGCTTTTCCCCAGTTTTCTCCCCTCACATATATTTTATTCTGTTTGCTTATTATAGAATACATCTTTATGTTTTGTTAATAACTTCGGGATTTATTATCCATTCCCATTTTGGGGTTCATTTACATCATTCCTCAAAAGAGAAAGGTGAGATTACAACACAGAGACCTTGGCCAAGCAGAGAGAGGCTCTGGACGGCGTGACCAGCACGCCAGAAAAGAACTAGCGAGGGGACATGGCGGGGTTGCCTGGCGAGTCAGCCATTTGCTTAGGTCTCATTATCTGCAGGGTGTCGCATGCCCTTCGTCCCCTGCCTTGCTTGCACAGTAGATCTGAGATCAAATATCTCGTGTACAGCGTTACCAGATTGCACACCACTTGACTCGGCATGTGGTGAGCCACGGTCAAAGAGAAAGGCGCTATGGTCTCTGCAGAGAGCCACAGAACAGATCGGATGTCAAGATCACTGAGTCAACAGCAGGCAGCAACTGTCATGCTAGAGACTGTCTTCCAAAGGGAAAAATTCCCTATCGCTTAAAGACCAGCATTTCCCAAAACTGTGTATGAAGGTTTCTCCTCTCACGCAAGACCGGAATCCTCCAACCATGATTTGCATATGGATAAACACTTTGCTCGGTAAACTTCCCTCCTTGATGGGTGGCTTGATTGTTCGGTTTTCACTCAAGCGCCAGCACCACTTCCGAACAACTTTATCCTGACTGATGATTGTTAAGAAAATTATAAATGACGATTGTCAAATCTGTTCCTAAGTAGTTAAATAGGCAGGACCCTCGGTAAACCTCCATTTTGTCTTCCTCATCTTGCGCTGTCCACATTTCAAAGGCAAACTATTGCAAGCTAGTCAAAATACAGCTTACAAATGGTCGATGCACATTGTGGCAAAGAAGACTGGACGGAGAAAAAGTAGAATGGCGTGATAAAAATGATTGAATAAAATAATGTATGAATGAATGAACAAACGAATAAACGAATAGTTTTAAGGCCTATCAGATTCTGTAGGCTGTGTAAGGCCTTTGATCACGAAAATTACTAGAGCTGTTTGGAGCAAGCGCGACACGCGTTGCGATTTTCCTAGTCATAGGCCGTGTACGAATGGCGTATGGAGACGCGATGGGTCTGTTGACTCCAACCCACAGGAGGTGGCGTGATACAGAACGGTATCGTGTAAGGTTGACGACAACAACGCTCCATCATTATTGCTGTCTGTATCTCGCTATCTTTCAGACAGGGTGAAAGCCTCGCCGGAATCTCTCAAGTCACCAAGTGCGATTGTTGCACAGGTGCATTCAGAAAGAAACGTGGAGCACCATGTGTGTGCGTGTGTGCGCGCGTGAGAGAAAGAGAGAAAGAGAGAGAAAGAGAGAGAGCGGACGACGGACGGACGGACAGAGAGATACCGATAGAGAGACAGAGAGATACAAACGACGGACGGACGGACGGACGGACAGACAGACCGGACAGACGGACGGACGGACGGACAGACAGACAGACAGACCGGACAGACGGACGGACGGACGGACGGACAGACAGAGAGACAGGAAAAGAGAAAAGGTTGGACAGAAGGACAGACTGTGGGTGACTCATAAGCGCGAACAGCTTCAACCATTGCAAAGAACTGTTATCAGTGAAAAGGTTTTGAAAGGACCGGCTTCCTCATCGTTGTCACAACAACCATCAAGCCCAAGCTACACAGGAAGCACACGGAGTCTGTCCAAGTGCGGAAGCAATTAACGCTGTACACCACGATGTAGGGCCATGACGACCACAGAGAGCGGAAGGCAGGCAACCAGCAATACCTTCCTGTCAGTCAACGAAGGACAACTCTGCCCTCTTCAAATATATTCCATGAGGGAAACACGTACAAAAAGAGTTTGCAAGTTAGCCCATCCTCGAGCGGCCCTCCTGAATAAAAATAGATTCTGATGGATAACACCCAGCCACCCACCAACCCAACCCCCCCCCCCCCATCTCTCTCTCTCTCTCTCTCTCTCTCTCAGTTCGCCATTCCTGAGATTGTTATACTTTAGTAGTTTCCTGAAAGAGTAGGTGGACGGTGTGCTTCTGATAGAGAAAGCAAATAATTCCAAATGCTAGTAACCGAATAAGAAAAGAATGATCTAAATCCTTCCCTTTGAACAACAGGTAGCCAGTGGTGGTCTAGTCTGAACGTTCTCTGTCTTGATCTGTTCACGTCGGAGCTGTTCAATGGGAATATGACGCAGAGTCTTCGGCTTTCAGGTTTCGGCTTGCAGTATCTGACTGCCCTTCACGCGCCAACATTCTTTCCGCCAACATTATCAGCCTCCCGTCCTTCAAAGCTTGCATTCCTAGAGAAATGCACGAGGAATCACTGACTTGAGGTCCTTGCGTATTTACTGTAAACGTAAAACACAGAAACTGCAGGTCACAAGAGGCTACCCATGCAGAGTTCGTGATTGACTAAACTGACGTCAATTTCCGTTAGTTAATGTCGCGTGACCAGACGATTGCGCCCAATAAAGTCATCGGGTAGTGATCGTTTTGCAGCAGTCACCATGATTAGGCAGCAAACCTTGCATACGCAATCAGTGTCGCGAGTACATACGAACCATTGACTTAGGGGTGTCTAAACCTTTCTAGCTACATCCCAGCCGCTATGTAAATCAATGCTGCAGGGACCGTGTCTGGAGGTGTTCATTAGCGTAGGGATTTGCTCTGACGAAGGCTGTTGCACGGAAAGCGCGAAACTCATCCACAGAGGCTGTAACAGAAACGAAAAGCTCCGCCATCAATACGCTCAATAGGACCTTTTCCCCCCCGACCTCTGATCTCCATGAATCCCCTCCCTTCCCTCCTTCTCTGACTCCTATGGCTGCCACGACCCAGGAGCATTGGAGCGAGTCAATGAGTGAGCACGTCAAAAAGAGAAGAAAAAGAAAATGAGCCCAGCCTACCTCAAGTGACAAGTTACTACACCATTCCCCAAGATTCCCTTCCTGTGACCTCTATCTCATCCCACTCCTATTTTCGGCTTGCCCTCACCACGCCTCCTGACCCCGTAAAGACAGTTCGGGCTGTCTCAGCAGCTTCAGCGAAGGCTTGAAACAACTTCCCTTCCAGAGATTTTCATTTCAATTTCGGGCGCTGCTCTGAAAGGCTGCAGGTACAGGCGTAGGATCGAGAGGAAAATGGGTGCAGAAAGAGAATAAAGAGAGAAGGGGGCATGGCAACCTAGTTACTATGCTTGCAACCATGCCATGGAGAGCTGTAACCACACCGAATTCAAGACACGTAGACCGCTGTTCATGAGTGACAGCTACGACCTTTGGGTTACAAAATGAGATTTGAGAGAGAGAGAGAGAGAGAGAGAGAGAGAGAGAGAGAGACAGAGAGAGAGAAAGACACAGAGAGAGATAAAGACAGAGAGAGAGAAAGAGAGAGACAGACACATACACACCGAGACATTGTTGAATGGTAATGCAGACGAATGGTTTGAGGACATGCATGACAGAAAGCCACGACGAAGGGACGATGTTGATATTTTGCACTGTATACAAAGTGTCTATCAAAATAGTGGAAAAGCCTGCACTACAATCTTTCATCTCACAAAGCGCGCTTGTGAGTGGTTAGGGCGCTGTAGTTCTGCTTTCTTTCCTGTATTGAGGTGGACAGTATGACAAATAAGAACGTAAGAACAGTTGCCTTGCGTGACAGCACATCTGCAGTTGACGCCCAAGTTGCAACAGATGGCGAATAGTCGACATCTGATCAAACCACAGTTATTAAACAAAAATAATGAAAGGAAAAAGCTACAGGCGTTGTAATAATTACACAAGCAAAGCGCTGGGCAGATCTACACCACTACCTAGCCCTAACCTTTTCTCTCCCTTGCCACCACCACCCCACCCCTCCCCTCATAGCTCCTACCCCCTCCCCTAGGAAGTGTGCAAGGGCACAGCAACTCCTTATTGAAAGGGGGTTGGGGGGTGTTGAGCAATTGGGGTGGGGGTGGGGGTGGTCATGGGGAGGGGTGGTTAGGAGAGACCCACAAGGGCACTACGGTATGTATACAGGGAAAATTAAGGGGGCCGGGGAAAGGGGGCCGGGGAAAGGGGGCCGGGGAGAGGGGAGAGGGGAGAGGGGACCGGGGAGAGGGGGCCGGGGAGAGGGTAGGGGTGCGCAGTAACTGCAGGGAAGGTGTCTTATCAGTGTAAGGGCCTGAGAGCGCGCTGTCAGCGTTCTCCCACACTGCCTGCTCGCTCCACTACGTGACTCATCCAGGTGTTGACAATGGGAGGCGAAGGTCGCTTGGCGGGTCACGCCGGCACAGGTCGCCATATATATATATAGAGAGAGAGAGAGAGAGAGAGAGAGAGAGAGAGAGAGTCGTCAATTGTGGCTAATTAATAGGAAGACGTCCGACTCGAGAAGTGATCAAGTGATCGATAATGCGAGGATCAAGAGGAAGTTATCGCAGGAACATTAGGTGTTGACAGAGGTAGTGGGGGGGGGGGGGGGGGGGGGGGGGGGGAGTAGACTTTGACGACAACGAGGTGGAGGAGCAGGAGGAGGACAACGACGACGACGACAACGACGACGACGACATGGATTAGGAGGACGACGGCAAGAACTGGGAGAACAAGAACCAGGAGGATGAGAAAGAACCTGGAGGACGATGATCAGGAGAACGATTAAAAGGTGCAGAAGGAACAGGAGGAGAAGCAGTTTCAAGAGGCGGAGGAGGTAGACAGAGAGAGTAGAAAGGGTAGATAAGGCAAATAGAGAAGGTTGATAGAGAACGTAGAGAGGATAGAGAAAGGAGATAGAGGAGGTAGAGAAAGCAGATAAAGAAGGTAGAAAGAGAAGGAGCAGACGCCAGGGCAGCAGAAGATGAAGCAGGATGCTGAGCAAGAGAAGCAATTAACAGTAGGACGATGGAGCAGAAGCAAAGCAGGAGCAGGACAAGCAGCAGGAGCAGGAGTAGGAGGAGGAAGAGATTACAAGAAGGAAACGAGGAAACGGATAAAGGGGAGTGGGACGGGGCTATTAGGTAAAAGGAGACACCTCGCAAAATGCCTCTAGGGTAGGGAGAAAAAGAGACAAGGAGGATGAGGGTTAAGAGCTGGAAAAGATGGTGTGATAAAAAGTGAAAAGGGGGTGGAAAGTGAGGGTTGATGAAGAGGGGGGCGGGGGGCGCAAAAAGCTGCAGAGGAGCGACGAGTAAAGAACAGAGGGGTGGAGCTTAAGGATAGTGAAAAGGGAGGAAAGGGGGGAGGGGGGGGGAGGGGGAGGGGGGGCAATGGGGGAAGGGGGGGGGGGAGGGGCAAGGGAGGGAGAGGTCCCCAGCTGACATTTTCTCCTGGGTGCAGTCTCCAAGCAGAGACACAGTGGCCTCACCCAGTTGCGTCCACCTTGACACAGCAGTCGGGTCTCACTAGACCTACATCCACTTTCAGCACGAACACCCAGACAGCAGAACCCAAAAGGTTGGAGGGAGAGAGGGAGACACACACACAAGACACACACACACACACACACACACACACACACACACAGACGGACGGACAGACAGACAGACAGAGAGACAGATAGAGAGACAGACAGAGAGACAGACAAACAGACAGACAGACAGACAGGCAGGCATACAGGCAGGCAGACAGACAGACACACACAGATGCAGAGAAGTGAACATTATTGCCAAAGACCATTGGCCCATTGCAATTACAAATATTTTGACATAAAATATATAAACACGTCATCAGGAATTGCATGTACCAACTTGCAATCCTCATGGAGCGGTGGAAGATGCATTAGTTTTACCATAAAAGTTATCTTCTCGGAACTTCAGTGCATACAAGAGGCCTTTCCTTCACCTACAGCCGGTTAGAGGAAGTCCAGTCTTTCCCTTGTCATTTGCCTTTTGTTAATCGCAGAGCGTGACGCAGTGGGTCCATTCCTGCCGGAGGTGGGGGTGGTGGTGGGGGTGGCGGTGGGAGTGGCGGTGGGAGGTGGCGGTGGGGGTTGGGGGTGGCGGTGGGGGTGGGGTTGGGGGGTGGCGGTGGGGGGTGGCGGTGGGGGGTGGGGTGGGAGGTGGCGGTGGGGGTTGGGGTTGGGGGGTGGCGGTGGGAGTGGCGGTGGGGGTGGCGGTGGGAGGTGGCGGTGGGGGGTGGTGGTGGTGGTGGGAGTTGCGGTGGGAGATGGCGGTGGCGGATGGCGGTGGGGGGGTGGCGGTGGGGGTTGGGGTTGGGGGGTGGCGGTGGGAGGTGGCGGTGGGGGGTGGCGGTGGTGGTGGTGGTGGTGGCGCTGGGAGGTGGCGGTGGGGCGTGGCGGTGGTGGTGGTGGTGGGAGTGGCGGTGGGAGATGGCTGTGGGGGATGGCGGTGGGGGGTGGCAGGGATGGTGGCGGTGGGAGTGGCAGTGGGGGGTGGTGGTGGGGGTGGCCGTGGGGGTCGAGATGGCGGTGGGAGATGAGAGAGAGAGAGCAAAAGCAATACACAGATGCATCACTTGAATTTTAGAATTCAAAATTTAAAACTAGATGTTTTCATGCGCGCGCGCACACCCATGCACGCATACATGAATGCACGTTCATAACAGACATAAAGATACAGTTTTTCAGTCCGACAAATTTACCGTAGGTTATCCCGAAGGACACTGAAAACCGAAAACAGACGACCAAAACTATTGAATTCAAAAGGCAAAAGGTGAGTGTCGAGTTAGCTCCGCGTCGCCACGATCGTTCGAACCAAGGTCCTCCCGACCGTGGCAGAACCACATGCTTCAGGCTCATGAGGAGAGGTTAGGACAACGGAGCCACGGCTCACCCGCTAGTAACTCTCGTCTACTCCATACTTAAGTGTGGCTGTCGTGTGGTGCAATACACGGAAACACGTACAGAAACGCCAGTACTATTGGCGGAGCAAAACGATTACCTCCCTTGGACGATAGGCCGCTTACTTAGAATTAAAGAGAATAATCGCCTTACCTCACAAAAGACGCCACCAAAACACTAGTCACATCATACATACTTTCTAGGCTGGACTATGGCAACTCGATTCTAATTAGCTGTCCCAAATCTACAACTCTTCCGCTTCAACGTGTTCAAAATTCTGCCGCCCGTCTTGTCTGCAAAGCCCCATGAACCCAGTCTTGTACCCAACTGTTGAAGAAATTGCATTGGTTCCCGGTAGACCTGAGTGCTGCTGCCTGTTTCAGAATCATCACCGGCTCTGCTCCTCTATACCTCTCACAACCATTCGAACTATACACCCCGCAAGAACTCTCCGCTCATACTAGAATTTTTTTAAAATATCAAACCCTACACTCGCGATCAGCACGGCGAAAGAGCTTTTTCTCACTCTGCTGCCGTCGCATGGAACTTTCTCCCCCGCTCAGTCCGACATTGCGAAGATCTCCATTTCTTTAAATCTAACCTCAAAACCCTCTTTTTCACACACCACTTTGAAAAACCTCTGCATCAGTAATTTTCACACTTGTGGTAATTTTTTTATCAGGTGTGTTTTTGTTTAGTCTTGCTTGTCAGTATGTATTACTTTAATCTGCTAGCTTGTATGTTTTGTGTTCTTTTAATATGTTGCTATGGTTGTTTGCTTCTATGCTTGCATGAATCTGTTTGTTTCCGGCTTTTTCGTTGCTATAGTTGTTTGCTTGCTTGCTTGCATGGTTGATATATGTTTGTTGTTTTGCCTTATTTGCTTGTGTGCTTATGTTCCTTTTCTATGTTTC
>JAWQFJ010002353.1:65000-80000 GCA_034096865.1 Theodoxus fluviatilis
TAACATGATGCCAATGGTGATACACTTATTCTATGGTCTGCCCAAACAATTTCTTTTTCCTGTGTCAGCTTGCTGGTGCAACTGCATGTTTGCCTGAAATTTTATGATGTACAGTTATCTTTATGAATGTTAACTTTACCTTGTTTGGTGGCCAAATATCAGCCAGTATGCATACAGAAGCATTCAAATTATGCCATTTTGAATGTAATTTGCATCTTACCTTTGAAAGGTCATTACATTTACAGAGCTGTGAACTTTCCCTTTAGAGGAGTATTGATTAATTAAGTGTGTAGCACTGCATTGCAATCAGCTGTGCATGTATATTACTGCATTGTTTTCAGCTCCTAGTATATTGCTTGGTGATACATTGCATTTGGATCCTACTGTACATGTATTGCACTGAGTGAAAAGGCAACAGGCAAGCATAGTTCCTGGTCATAGAAAAGAACTCACCTCCTCCCAGGCCTCCTTTGGAGGGGGGCAGCTGACCAGAGAGGCAGAGCTGCAGGCACAGCTGTGTCTTGCCACTGGCACTCTCTCCCACCACCTCTGTCACGCCCTGACATAGGATGCCCCCTGCAACAACAGCATCAACGCAGTGTCACCATTGTTTGTATAGTGTCACCACAGTGTTTGTATAGTGTCACCACAGTGTTTGTATAGTGTCACCACAGTGTTTGTATAGTGTCACCAGTGTTTGTATAGTGTCACCACAGTGTTTGTATAGTGTCACCAGTGTTTGTATAGTGTCACCACAGTGTTTGTATAGTGTCACCAGTGTTTGTATAGTGTCACCAGTGTTTGTATAGTGTCACCAGTGTTTGTATGGGGTCAGCACAGTGTATAGTGTCACCACAGTGTTTGTATAGTGTCACCATAGTGTATAGTGTCACCACAGTGTGTAGTGTCACCACAGTGTATAGTGTCACCACAGTGTTTGTAGTGTCACCACATTGTTTGTAGTGTCACCACAGTGTTTGTAGTGTCACCACAGTGTTTGTAGTGTCACCACAGTGTTTGTAGTGTCACCACAGTGTTTGTAGTGTCACCACAGTGTTTGTAGTGTCACCACAGTGTATAGTGTCACCACAGTGTTTGTAGTGTCACCACAGTGTATAGTGTCACCACAGTGTTTGTAGTGTCACCACAGTGTTTGTAGTGTCACCACAGTGTTTGTAGTGTCACCACAGTGTTTGTAGTGTCACCACAGTGTATAGTGTCACCACAGTGTGTAGTGTCACCACAGTGTATAGTGTCACCACAGTGTTTGTAGTGTCACCACATTGTTTGTAGTGTCACCACAGTGTTTGTAGTGTCACCACAGTGTTTGTAGTGTCACCACAGTGTATAGTGTCACCACAGTGTTTGTAGTGTCACCACAGTGTATAGTGTCACCACAGTGTATAGTGTCACCACAGTGTATAGTGTCACCACAGTGTATAGTGTCACCACAGTGTATAGTGTCACCACAGTGTTTGTAGTGTCACCACAGTGTTTGTAGTGTCACCACAGTGTTTGTAGTGTCACCACAGTGTTTGTAGTGTCACCACAGTGTATAGTGTCACCACAGTGTGTAGTGTCACCACAGTGTATAGTGTCACCACAGTGTTTGTAGTGTCACCACATTGTTTGTAGTGTCACCACAGTGTTTGTAGTGTCACCACAGTGTTTGTAGTGTCACCACAGTGTATAGTGTCACCACAGTGTTTGTAGTGTCACCACAGTGTTTGTAGTGTCACCACAGTGTTTGTAGTGTCACCACAGTGTATAGTGTCACCACAGTGTTTGTAGTGTCACCACAGTGCATAGTGTCACCACAGTGTTTGTAGTGTCACCACAGTGCATAGTGTCACCACAGTGTTTGTAGTGTCACCACAGTGTATAGTGTCACCACAGTGTTTGTAGTGTCACCACAGTGCATAGTGTCACCACAGTGTTTGTAGTGTCACCACAGTGTTTGTAGTGTCACCACAGTGTTTGTAGTGTCACCACAGTGTTTGTAGTGTCACCACAGTGTATAGTGTCACCACAGTGTTTGTAGTGTCACCACAGTGCATAGTGTCACCACAGTGTTTGTAGTGTCACCACAGTGTATAGTGTCACCACAGTGTTTGTAGTGTCACCACAGTGCATAGTGTCACCACAGTGTTTGTAGTGTCACCACAGTGTATAGTGTCACCACAGTGTTTGTATAGTGTCACCACAGTGTTTGTAGTGTCACCACAGTGTATAGTGTCACCACAGTGTTTGTATAGTGTCACCACAGTGTTTGTATAGCGTCACCACAGTGTATAGTGTCACCACAGTGTATAGTGTCACCACAGTGTATAGTGTCACCACAGTGTATAGTGTCACCACAGTGTATAGTGTCACCACAGTGTTTGTATAGTGTCACCACAGTGTTTGTATAGCGTCACCACAGTGTATAGTGTCACCACAGTGTATAGTGTCACCACAGTGTTTGTATAGCGTCACCACAGTGTATAGTGTCACCACAGTGTATAGTGTCACCACAGTGTTTGTATAGTGTCACCACAGTGCATAGTGTCACCACAGTGTATAGTGTCACCACAGTGTATAGTGTCACCACAGTGTTTGTATAGTGTCACCACAGTGTATAGTGTCACCACAGTGTGTAGTGTCACCCCAGTGCATAGTGTCACCAGTGTTTGTAGTATCACCACAGTGTATAGTGTCACCACAGTGTTTGTATAGTGTCACCACAGTGTATAGTGTCACCACAGTGTATAGTGTCACCACAGTGTATAGTGTCACCACAGTGTTTGTAGTGGCACCACAGTGTTTGTATAGTGTCACCACAGTGTTTGTATAGTGTCACCACAGTGTATAGTGTCACCACAGTGTATAGTGTCACCACAGTGTATAGTGTCACCACAGTGTTTGTATAGTGTCACCACAGTGTTTGTATAGTGTCACCACAGTGTTTGTATAGCGTCACCACAGTGCTTGCATAGTGTCACCACAGTGTTTGCATAGTGTCACCAGTGTTTGTAGTATCACCACAGTGTATATGGTCACCAGTGTTAGCATAGTGTCACCACAGTGTTTGTATAGTGTCACCAGTGTTTGTATAGTGTCACCACAGTGTTTGTATGGCATCATCACAGTGTTTGTATGGCATCATCACAGTGTTTGTATGGCATCATCACAGTGTTTGTATGGCATCATCACAGTGTTTGTATGGCATCACCACAGTGTATAGTGTCACCACAGTGTTTGTATGGCATCATCACAGTGTTTGTATGGCATCATCACAGTGTTTGTATGGCATCATCACAGTGTTTGTATGGCATCATCACAGTGTTTGTATGGCATCATCACAGTGTTTGTATGGCATCATCACAGTGTTTGTATGGCATCATCACAGTGTTTGTATGGCGTCACCACAGTGTTTGTATGGCGTCACCACAGTGTTTGTATGGCGTCACCACAGTGTTTGTATGGCATCACCACAGTGTTTGTATGGCATCACCACAGTGTTTGTATGGCGTCACCACAGTGTTTGTAAGCATCATCACAGTGTATAGTGTCACCACAGTGTTTGTATGGCATCACCACAGTGTATAGTGTCACCACAGTGTTTGTATGGCATCATCACAGTGTTTGTATGGCATCATCACAGTGTTTGTATGGCATCATCACAGTGTTTGTATGGCATCATCACAGTGTTTGTATGGCATCACCACAGTGTTTGTATGGCATCACCACAGTGTTTGTATGGCATCACCACAGTGTTTGTATGGCGTCACCACAGTGTTTGTATAGTGTCACCAGTGTTTGTATAGTGTCACCACAGTGTTTGTATGGCGTCACCACAGTGTTTGTATGGCATCACCACAGTGTTTGTATGGCATCATCACAGTGTTTGTATGGCATCACCACAGTGTTTGTATGGCATCATCACAGTGTTTGTATGGCATCACCACAGTGTTTGTATGGCATCATCACAGTGTATGTATAGTGTCACCACAGTGTTTGTATGGCGTCACCACAGTGTTTGTATGGCGTCACCACAGTGTTTGTATGGCGTCATCACAGTGTTTGTATGGCATCATCACAGTGTTTGTATGGCGTCACCACAGTGTTTGTATAGTGTCACCACAGTGTTTGTATGGCATCATCACAGTGTTTGTATAGTGTCACCACAGTGTTTGTATGGCATCATCACAGTGTTTGTATGGCATCACCACAGTGTTTGTATGGCGTCACCACAGTGTTTGTATGGCGTCACCACAGTGTTTGTATGGCATCATCACAGTGTTTGTATAGTGTCACCACAGTGTTTGTATGGCATCATCACAGTGTTTGTATGGCATCATCACAGTGTTTGTATGGCATCATCACAGTGTTTGTATGGCATCATCACAGTGTTTGTATGGCGTCACCACAGTGTTTGTATGGCGTCACCACAGTGTTTGTATGGCGTCACCACAGTGTTTGTATGGCGTCACCACAGTGTTTGTATGGCGTCACCACAGTGTTTGTATGGCGTCACCACAGTGTTTGTATGGCGTCACCACAGTGTTTGTATGGCGTCACCACAGTGTTTGTATGGCGTCACCACAGTGTTTGTATGGCGTCACCACAGTGTTTGTATGGCGTCACCACAGTGTTTGTATAGTGTCACCACAGTGTTTGTATGGCATCATCACAGTGTTTGTATGGCATCATCACAGTGTTTGTATGGCATCATCACAGTGTTTGTATGGCATCATCACAGTGTTTGTATGGCATCATCACAGTGTTTGTATGGCATCACCACAGTGTATAGTGTCACCACAGTGTTTGTATGGCATCACCACAGTGTTTGTATGGCGTCACCACAGTGTTTGTATGGCGTCACCACAGTGTTTGTATGGCGTCACCACAGTGTTTGTATGGCGTCATCACAGTGTTTGTATGGCGTCACCACAGTGTTTGTATGGCGTCATCACAGTGTTTGTATGGCATCATCACAGTGTTTGTATAGTGTCACCACAGTGTTTGTATGGCATCATCACAGTGTTTGTATGGCATCATCACAGTGTTTGTATGGCATCATCACAGTGTTTGTATGGCATCACCACAGTGTTTGTATGGCATCACCACAGTGTTTGTATGGCGTCACCACAGTGTTTGTATGGCATCATCACAGTGTTTGTATGGCATCATCACAGTGTTTGTATGGCATCACCACAGTGTTTGTATGGCATCATCACAGTGTTTGTATGGCATCATCACAGTGTTTGTATGGCATCATCACAGTGTTTGTATGGCATCATCACAGTGTTTGTATGGCATCACCACAGTGTTTGTATGGCATCACCACAGTGTTTGTATGGCGTCACCACAGTGTTTGTATGGCATCATCACAGTGTTTGTATGGCATCATCACAGTGTTTGTATGGCATCACCACAGTGTTTGTATGGCATCATCACAGTGTTTGTATGGCATCACCACAGTGTTTGTATGGCATCACCACAGTGTTTGTATGGCGTCACCACAGTGTTTGTATGGCATCACCACAGTGTTTGTATGGCATCACCACAGTGTTTGTATGGCATCATCACAGTGTTTGTATGGCATCACCACAGTGTTTGTATGGCATCACCACAGTGTTTGTATGGCATCATCACAGTGTTTGTATGGCGTCACCACAGTGTATAGTGTCACCACAGTGTTTGTATGGCATCACCACAGTGTTTGTATGGCATCACCACAGTGTTTGTATGGCGTCACCACAGTGTTTGTATGGCATCACCACAGTGTTTGTATGGCATCATCACAGTGTTTGTATGGCGTCACCACAGTGTATAGTGTCACCACAGTGTTTGTATGGCATCACCACAGTGTTTGTATGGCATCACCACAGTGTTTGTATGGCGTCACCACAGTGTTTGTATGGCATCATCACAGTGTTTGTATGGCGTCACCACAGTGTTTGTATGGCATCATCACAGTGTTTGTATGGCATCATCACAGTGTTTGTATGGCGTCACCACAGTGTTTGTATGGCATCACCACAGTGTTTGTATGGCGTCACCACAGTGTTTGTATGGCATCATCACAGTGTTTGTATGGCATCATCACAGTGTTTGTATGGCGTCACCACAGTGTTTGTATGGCGTCACCACAGTGTTTGTATGGCGTCACCACAGTGTTTGTATGGCATCATCACAGTGTTTGTATGGCATCATCACAGTGTTTGTATGGCATCATCACAGTGTTTGTATGGCGTCACCACAGTGTTTGTATGGCGTCACCACAGTGTTTGTATGGCGTCACCACAGTGTTTGTATGGCATCATCACAGTGTTTGTATGGCGTCACCACAGTGTTTGTATAGTGTCACCAGTGTTTGTATAGTGTCACCAGTGTTTGTATGGCATCATCACAGTGTTTGTATAGTGTCACCAGTGTTTGTATGGCATCATCACAGTGTTTGTATGGCGTCACCACAGTGTTTGTATGGCGTCACCACAGTGTTTGTATGGCGTCACCACAGTGTTTGTATGGCGTCACCACAGTGTTTGTATGGCGTCACCACAGTGTTTGTATGGCGTCACCACAGTGTTTGTATAGTGTCACCAGTGTTTGTATGGCGTCACCACAGTGTTTGTATGGCGTCACCACAGTGTTTGTATAGTGTCACCACAGTGTTTGTATGGCGTCACCACAGTGTTTGTATAGTGTCACCAGTGTTTGTATAGTGTCACCACAGTGTTTGTATGGCATCATCACAGTGTTTGTATGGCATCATCACAGTGTTTGTATGGCATCACCACAGTGTTTGTATGGCATCACCACAGTGTTTGTATGGCGTCACCACAGTGTTTGTATGGCGTCACCACAGTGTTTGTATAGTGTCACCAGTGTTTGTATAGTGTCACCACAGTGTTTGTATGGCATCATCACAGTGTTTGTATGGCGTCACCACAGTGTTTGTATGGCATCACCACAGTGTTTGTATGGCGTCACCACAGTGTTTGTATGGCGTCACCACAGTGTATAGTGTCACCACAGTGTTTGTATGGCATCACCACAGTGTTTGTATGGCGTCACCACAGTGTTTGTATGGCGTCACCACAGTGTTTGTATGGCGTCACCACAGTGTTTGTATGGCGTCACCACAGTGAATAGTGTCACCACAGTGTTTGTATGGCATCACCACAGTGTTTGTATGGCGTCACCACAGTGTTTGTATGGCATCATCACAGTGTTTGTATGGCATCATCACAGTGTTTGTATGGCATCATCACAGTGTTTGTATGGCATCACCACAGTGTTTGTATGGCGTCACCACAGTGTTTGTATGGCATCATCACAGTGTTTGTATGGCATCATCACAGTGTTTGTATGGCATCATCACAGTGTTTGTATGGCATCATCACAGTGTTTGTATGGCGTCACCACAGTGTATAGTGTCACCACAGTGTTTGTATGGCATCATCACAGTGTTTGTATGGCGTCACCACAGTGTATAGTGTCACCACAGTGTTTGTATGGCATCATCACAGTGTTTGTATAGTGTCACCACAGTGTTTGTATGGCATCATCACAGTGTTTGTATGGCATCACCACAGTGTTTGTATGGCATCATCACAGTGTTTGTATGGCATCATCACAGTGTTTGTATGGCATCATCACAGTGTTTGTATGGCGTCACCACAGTGTTTGTATGGCGTCACCACAGTGTATGTATGGCATCATCACAGTGTTTGTATGGCATCACCACAGTGTTTGTATGGCATCATCACAGTGTTTGTATGGCGTCACCACAGTGTTTGTATGGCGTCACCACAGTGTTTGTATGGCGTCACCACAGTGTTTGTATGGCATCATCACAGTGTTTGTATGGCATCATCACAGTGTTTGTATGGCATCATCACAGTGTTTGTATGGCGTCACCACAGTGTTTGTATGGCGTCACCACAGTGTTTGTATAGTGTCACCACAGTGTTTGTATGGCGTCACCACAGTGTTTGTATAGTGTCACCAGTGTTTGTATGGCGTCATCACAGTGTTTGTATGGCATCATCACAGTGTTTGTATGGCGTCACCACAGTGTTTGTATGGCATCACCACAGTGTTTGTATGGCGTCACCACAGTGTTTGTATGGCATCACCACAGTGTTTGTATGGCATCATCACAGTGTTTGTATGGCATCATCTGTGTTTGTATGGCATCACCACAGTGTTTGTATGGCATCATCTGTGTTTGTATGGCATCATCACAGTGTTTGTATGGCATCATCTGTGTTTGTATGGCGTCACCACAGTGTTTGTATGGCGTCATCACAGTGTTTGTATGGCATCATCACAGTGTTTGTATGGCGTCATCACAGTGTTTGTATGGCATCATCACAGTGTTTGTATGGCGTCACCACAGTGTTTGTATGGCATCATCACAGTGTTTGTATGGCATCATCACAGTGTTTGTATGGCATCATCACAGTGTTTGTATGGCATCATCACAGTGTTTGTATGGCGTCACCACAGTGTTTGTATGGCGTCACCACAGTGTATAGTGTCACCACAGTGTTTGTATGGCGTCACCACAGTGTTTGTATGGCATCACCACAGTGTTTGTATGGCGTCACCACAGTGTTTGTATGGCGTCACCACAGTGTTTGTATGGCGTCACCACAGTGTATAGTGTCACCACAGTGTTTGTATGGCGTCACCACAGTGTTTGTATGGCGTCACCACAGTGTTTGTATGGCATCACCACAGTGTTTGTATGGCGTCATAACAGTTTATATGGTGTCACCAGTGTTTATGTGGTATCACCACAATGTAAGGCATCACCACATAGTATGTGCAGTGTCACCTCAATGTCTGTGCAGAGTCACCACAATGTATGTGTAGTGTCACCATAATGTCTGCACAGTCACCACGATGCCTGCACACTATCACCACAATGTGCAGTCCCCACAATGTACAGTGTCACCACAATGTGCAGTGTCACCAGTGTCTGTGCAGTCACCACAATGCCTGCAGTCACCACAATGTATGTGTAGTGTCACCATAACGTCTGCACAGTGTCACCACAATGTCTGTATAGTGTCACCACAATGTGCAGTGTCACCACAATGTGCAGTGTCACCTAAATGAGCAGTGTCACCAGTGTCTGTGCAGTGTCACCACAATGTGCAGTGTCACCACAATGTCTGTATAGTGTCACCACAATGTGCAGTGTTACCACAATGTGCAGTGTTACCACAATGTGCAGTGTCAGTGTCACCACAATGTCTGTATATTGTCACCACAATGTGCAGTGTTACCACAATGTGCAGTGTTACCACAATGTGCAGTGTCAGTGTCACCACAATGTCTGTATAGTGTCACCACAATGTGCAGTGTCAGTGTCACCACAATGTCTGTATAGTGTCACCACAATGTCTGTATAGTGTCACCACAATGTGCAGTGTCACCACAATGTGCAGTGTTACCACAATGTGCAGTGTTACCGCAATGTGCAGTGTCAGTGTCACCACAATGTCTGTATAGTGTCACCACAATGTGCAGTGTCACCACAATGTCTGTATAGTGTCACCATAATGTGCAGTGTTACCACAATGTGCAGTGTTACCACAATGTGCAGTGTCAGTGTCACCACAATGTCTGTATAGTGTCACCACAATGTGCAGTGTCACCACAATGTCTGTATAGTGTCACCACAATGTGCAGTGTTACCACAATGTGCAGTGTTACCACAATGTGCAGTGTCAGTGTCACCAAAATGCCTGCACAGTATCACCACAAAGTCTGTGCAGTCACCACAGTCTATGTAGTGTCACCACAATGTCTGTATAGTGTCACCACAATGTCTGTATAGTGTCACCACATTGTGCAGTGTCACCACAATGTCTGTAAAGTGTCACCACAATGTCTGTATAGTGCCACCACAATGTCTGTATAGTCACTATAGTGTCACCACAATGTCTGTATAGTGTCACCACAATGTGCAGTGTTACCACAATGTGCAGTGTCAGTGTCACCACAATGTCTGTATAGTGTCACCACAATGTGCAGTGTCACCACAATGTCTGTATAGTGTCACCACAACGTGCAGTGTTACCACAATGTGCAGTGTCAGTGTCACCAAAATGCCTGCACAGTATCACCACAAAGTCTGTGCAGTCACCACAGTCTATGTAGTGTCACCACAATGTCTGTATAGTGTCTCCACAATGTCTGTATAGTGTCACCACAATGTCTGTATAGTGTCTCCACAATGTCTGTACAGTGTCTCCACAGTCTGTATAGTGTCTCAGTCTGTACAGTGTCACCACAATGTCTGTATAGTGTCTCAGTCTGTACAGTGTCACTACAATGTCTGTATAGTGTCTCAGTCTCTACAGTGTCACCACAATGTCTATATAGTGTCACCACAATGTCTGTATAGTGTCTCCACAATGTCTGTATAGTGTCACCACAATGTCTGTATAGTGTCTCCACAATGTCTGTACAGTGTCTCCACAGTCTGTATAGTGTCTCAGTCTGTACAGTGTCACCACAATGTCTGTATAGTGTCTCAGTCTGTACAGTGTCACTACAATGTCTGTATAGTGTCTCAGTCTCTACAGTGTCACCACAATGTCTATATAGTGTCGAGTCTGTACAGTGTCACCACAATGTCTGTATAGTGTCTCAGTCTGTACAGTGTCACCACAATGTCTGTATAGTGTCTGAGTCTGTACAGTGTCACCACAATGTCTGTATAGTGTCTCAGTCTCTACAGTGTCACTACAATGTCTGTATAGTGTCTCAGTCTGTACAGTGTCACCACAATGTCTGTATAGTGTCTGAGTCTGTACAGTGTCACCACAATGTCTGTATAGTGTCTCAGTCTGTACAGTGTCACTGCAATGTCTGTATAGTGTCTGAGTCTGTACAGTGTCACCACAATGTCTGTATAGTGTCTCCACAGTCTGTATAGTGTCACTACAATGTCTGTTAAGTGTCTCCACAGTCTGTACAGTGTCACCACAATGTCTGTATAGTGTCTGAGTCTGACCAGTGTCACCACAATGTCTGTATAGTGTCACTACAATGTCTGTTAAGTGTCTCCACAGTCTGTACAGTGTCACCACGATGTCTGTATAGTGTCTCCACAGTCTCTACAGTGTCACTACAATGTCTGTTAAGTGTCTCCACAGTCTCTACAGTGTCACCACAATGTCTGTATAGTGTCTGAGTCTGTGCAGTGTCACCACAATGTCTGTTAAGTGTCTCCACAGTCTCTACAGTGTCACTACAATGTCTGTATAGTGTCTGAGTCTCTACAGTGTCACCACAATGTCTGTATAGTGTCACCACAATGTGCAGTGTTACCACAATGTCTGTATAGTGTCTCCACAGTCTGTATAGTGTCACTAAAATGTTTGTTAAGTGTCTCCACAGTCTCTACAGTGTCACCACAATGTCTGTATAGTGTCTGAGTCTGAACAGTGTCACCACAATGTCTGTATAGTGTCACCACAATGTCTGTATAGTGTCTGAGTCTCTACAGTGTCACCACAATGTCTGTATAGTGTCTGAGTCTCTACAGTGTCACCACAATGTCTGTATAGTGTCTGAGTCTGTACAGTGTCACCACAATGTATAGTGTCTGAGTCTGTACAGTGTCACCACAATGTCTGTATAGTGTCTCAGTCTGTACAGTGTCACTACAATGTCTGTATAGTGTCTCAGTCTGTACAGTGTCACCACAATGTCTGTATAGTGTCTCAGTCTCTACAGTGTCACTACAATGTATAGTGTCTGAGTCTGTACAGTGTCACCACAATGTCTGTATAGTGTCTCAGTCTGTACAGTGTCACTACAATGTCTGTATAGTGTCTCAGTCTGTACAGTGTCACCACAATGTATGTATAGTGTCTCAGTCTGTACAGTGTCACCACAATGTCTATATAGTGTCTCAGTCTGTACAGTGTCACCACAATGTCTGTATAGTGTCTCAGTCTGTACAGTGTCACCACAATGTCTGTTAAGTGTCTGAGTCTGTACAGTGTCACCACAATGTCTGTTAAGTGTCTCCACAGTCTGTACAGTGTCACCACAATGTCTGTATAGTGTCTCAGTCTGTACAGTGTCACTACAATGTCTGTTAAGTGTCTGAGTCTGTACAGTGTCACCACAATGTATGTATAGTGTCTCAGTCTGTACAGTGTCACCACAATGTCTGTATAGTGTCTCAGTCTGTACAGTGTCACCACAATATCTGTATAGTGTCTCAGTCTGTACAGTGTCACCACAATGTCTGTTAAGTGTCTCCACAGTCTGTACAGTGTCACCACAATGTCTGTATAGTGTCTGAGTCTGTACAGTGTCACCACAATGTCTGTATAGTGTCTCAGTCTCTACAGTGTCACTACAATGTCTGTATCACCACAAGGTCTGTGTCATCACAATGTCTGCTAAGTGTCTCCACAGTCTGCACAGTGTCATCACAATGTCTGTATAGTGTCTCAGTATGTACAGTGTCACTACAATGTCTGCACAGTGTCACCACTGTCTGTATAGTGTCACCACAGTCTGTATAGTGTCACTACTGCCTTTATAGTGTGACCACAATGTCGGTATAGTGTCTCAGTCTGTATAGTGTCACCACTGTGCAGTGTCACCATAATGTTTGTACAGTGTCACCACTGTTTGTATAGTGTCACCACAATGTGTCACCACAATGTCTGTGTCACCACAATGTCTGTATAGTGTCACCACAATGTATCCACAGTGTCACCACTTTCTATATAGTATCATCAGTATGTGTAGTGTCAACACAGTGTCTGTGCATCCTCACCACAATGTCTGAATAGCGTCTCCAGTCTTTTTAGTGTCTCAGTCTGTAAAGTGTCACCACAGTCTGTATAGTGTCACCACAGTCTGTACAGTGTCACCACTGTCTGTACAGTGTCACCACTGCCTGTACAGTGTCACCACAGTCTGTACAGTGTCACCACTGTCTGTACAGTGTCACCACAGTCTGTATAGTGTCACCACTGTCAGCACAGCATCACCACAATGTCTGAACAGCATCACCACAATGTCTGAACAGCATTACCATAATGTCTGTATAGTGTCACCACAATGTATGGTGTCTCAACAGTCTGTATAGTGTCACCACAATGTCTGTGTAGTGTCACCACAATGTCTGTATAGTGTCACCACAATGTCTGCACAGCATCGCCACAATGTCTGCACAGCATCACCACAATGTCTTTTTGGTATCACCACAATTTATGTACAGCATCAACACAATGCATGTCATCACCAAAATGTATAGTGTCACCACAATGTTTAGTGTCACCACAATGTTTAGGTTCACCACAATGTTTAGTGTCAACACAATGTTTAGTGTCACCACAATGTCTGCAGAGTGTCACCACTAGATATCTTTAGTGTAAAAGGTAATGAAAAAGGTAATGAAAAAGGTAATGAAAAAGGTAATGAAAAAGGTAATGAAAAAGGTGCGGTTTTAAATTGCAACATCACCCACGTCAGGGTCTCAAACTGTTTTAACTTTTATACTTCACTTGTTTCAAATTGTGACGCATTCATCAATAGTGTCGCCACAATGACTATTAAAAAAACTCAACACAACATCCATAGAGCATAACTATAATGACACTCATCACTGTAGCATATTGTCCATCCTCCAATTAATGTCCACATGTATAAGAGCCGACATGCAGGCTTCTGTATCACCCATCACCTGGGCACACACACACACACACTCATGAGCACACACACACACACACACACACACATACACACACTCATGAGCACGCACACACACACACACACTCAAGAGCACACACACACACTCATGAGCACACACACACACTCATGAGCACACACACACACACACACATAAACACACAGACAGACAAACACAAACACACTTCCACAATGTATTTACAGTATAATACTGAACATCCCCAAAAGTGAAGTTTTTGTGGGATGCATACACAAAGCTTGCAGCATCCAGATCACACAACTTGCTCTTTACCCTGAAGTGCTTTGTCCAAGACACTGCAGCCCGTGGAGAGGCGTCTGGAGTGCATTCCACCCTGGAGCGCTGACTGTCTCCAGAGGTCTAGCCCTGTAACATGATGCACAAACATGTAAACACCATCCAATTCTCACAGCTATATCTTACCACCATCATCATTAAAACCTTATTTTTGTCCTTCTTCTTTGAGGACATTATTTTTTAGAAAATTACATTTCCAGTTTCAGCAATGTGACACACAAGCAATGTGTGTGAAGCACCTCATACAAGAATGCAAGTGTAGGATATAGGCAGTTTTGAAGACATCTACCAGCAATGGAAGGACTGTATGCAAGCATCTTAACCACTGGACTAGAGCAGAGATATCAACAAACCCACCTCACACTAATAAACTCATTTGCAGTGCTGGCAATATATCTCTCATCCACATCCAAAGCCATGTCAGTTTCATGCTTAGATATTTCACAGATGCGACTTCAGACTATGCTTACATTCATATCAATAAACTCTCTGACTTATTTGTGGGCATCAAACACACCAATGGATTCCATTTTACAGTCAAAACCATGCATCTTCAGCTATCCCTCAAGCCATGTCACAATACAATACTACAATTCTAAACAGATGAAGGGAATGAATCCTCTGTAATTAATCTTTCTTTTCTTAACTTTAACGATGAGAAAAAAGAAAAAAGAAGAACCACACCAGCACATACCAGTGATGCCAGGGGATCTGACCACAGCCTCTGCCACTGCATCTTTCAGCCCACGCACATCTCCTGCAGACAGCCCTGTCACTCGCTCTAGGTCTGGCTCTGAGCGGCTCAGAACTGCTTCATAGGTCCCCAGATGAGCTGTGCATTGAAAGAACAGAAAAGGTAAACTTCTGGTGTTTTCCCAGAAGAGGGTTGTGATAGGGGGAGAAAAAAGGAGGGGGGGTTGGGAGGGAGGGGAGACGGGGGAGGGAAGAGACTTACCAATGTT
>JAWQFJ010002353.1:85000-137500 GCA_034096865.1 Theodoxus fluviatilis
GATTTTGGGGGAAAGTCGATTCGAACGATAGATATCAAGTGTAATGTTTTGATAACATTCGTTCACTGTTACATGTAACGTGCCCCTTTTCCTTATTTACTCTCTTTCAACACGCTCCCACCACCATTACCGCTCCCCCCCCCCCCCCCCCCCCCCCCCCCCCCGCTTCTCTCACTCTACGTGTATATGCTCTCACTCTACGTGTATATGTCTTCCCCGTCTTCTCTCACTCTATGTGTATGTCTTCCCCGTCTTCTCTCACTCTATGTGTATGTCTTCCCCGTCTTCTCTCACTCTATGTGTATGTCTTCCCCGTCTTCTCTCACTCTACGTGTATGTCTTCCCCGTCTTCTCTCACTCTACGTGTATGTCTTCCCCGTCTTCTCTCACTCTACGTGTATGTCTTCCCCGTCTTCTCTCACTCTACGTGTATGTCTTCCCCGTCTTCTCTCACTCTATGTGTATGTCTTCCCCGCCTTCTCTCACTCTACGTGTATGTCTTCCCCGTCTTCTCTCACTCTATGTGTATATCTTCCCCGCCTTCTCTCACTCTACGTGTATATCTTCCCCGTCTTCTCTCACTCTACGTGTATGTCTTCCCCGTCTTCTCTCACTCTATGTGTATGCCTTCCCCGTCTTCTCTCACTCTACGTGTATGTCTTCCCCGTCTTCTCTCACTCTATGTGTATGTCTTCCCCGTCTTCTCTCACTCTACGTGTATATCTTCCCCGCCTTCTCTCACTCTATGTGTATGTCTTCTCCGTCTTCTCTCACTCTACGTGTATGTCTTCCCCGTCTTCTCTCACTCTACGTGTATGTCTTCCCCGTCTTCTCTCACTCTACGTGTATATCTTCCCCGTCTTCTCTCGCTCTACGTGTATATCTTCCCCGTCTTCTCTCACTCTACGTGTATGTCTTCCCCGTCTTCTCTCACTCTACGTGTATGTCTTCCCCGTCTTCTCTCACTCTACGTGTATATCTTCCCCGCCTTCTCTCACTCTACGTGTATGTCTTCCCCGTCTTCTCTCACTCTACGTGTATGTCTTTCCCGCCTTCTCTCACTCTACGTGTATATCTTCCCCGTCTTCTCTCACTCTACGTGTATGTCTTCCCCGTCTTCTCTCACTCTATGTGTATGTCTTCCCCGTCTTCTCTCACTCTACGTGTATGTCTTCCCCGCCTTCTCTCACTCTATGTGTATGTCTTCCCCGCCTTCTCTCACTCTATGTGTATGTCTTCCCCATCTTCTCTCACTCTATGTGTATGTCTTCCCCGTCTTCTCTCACTCTACGTGTATGTCTTCCCCGTCTTCTCTCACTCTATGTGTATGTCTTCCCCGACTTCTCTCACTCTATGTGTATGTCTTCCCCGTCTTCTCTCACTCTACGTGTATGTCTTCCCCGTCTTCTCTCACTCTACGTGTATGTCTTCCCCGTCTTCTCTCACTCTACGTGTATGTCTTCCCCGTCTTCTCTCACTCTACGTGTATGTCTTCCCCGTCTTCTCTCACTCTATGTGTATGTCTTCCCCGCCTTCTCTCACTCTACGTGTATGTCTTCCCCGTCTTCTCTCACTCTATGTGTATATCTTCCCCGCCTTCTCTCACTCTACGTGTATATCTTCCCCGTCTTCTCTCACTCTACGTGTATGTCTTCCCCGTCTTCTCTCACTCTATGTGTATGTCTTCCCCGTCTTCTCTCACTCTGTGTGTATGTCTTCCCCGTCTTCTCTCACTCTATGTGTATGTCTTCCCCGTCTTCTCTCACTCTATGTGTATGTCTTCCCCGTCTTCTCTCACTCTATGTGTATGTCTTCCCCGTCTTCTCTCACTCTATGTGTATATCTTCCCCGCCTTCTCTCACTCTACGTGTATATCTTCCCCGTCTTCTCTCACTCTACGTGTATGTCTTCCCCGTCTTCTCTCACTCTATGTGTATGTCTTCCCCGTCTTCTCTCACTCTACGTGTATATCTTCCCCATCTTCTCTCACTCTATGTGTATGTCTTCCCCGTCTTCTCTCACTCTACGTGTATGTCTTCCCCGCCTTCTCTCACTCTACGTGTATATCTTCCCCGTCTTCTCTCTCTACGTGTATGTCTTCCCCGCCTTCTCTCACTCTACGTGTATATCTTCCCCGTCTTCTCTCTCTACGTGTATGTCTTCCCCGCCTTCTCTCACTCTACGTGTATATCTTCCCCGTCTTCTCTCTCTACGTGTATGTCTTTACCGTCTTCTCTCACTCTATGTGTATGTCTTCCCCGTCTTCTCTCTCTACGTGTATGTCTTCCCCGCCTTCTCTCACTCTATGTGTATGTCTTCCCCGTCTTCTCTCACTCTATGTGTATATCTTCCCCGCCTTCTCTCACTCTGTGTATGTCTTCCCCGTCTTCTCTCACTCTATGTGTATGTCTTCCCCGTCTTCTCTCTCTACGTGTATGTCTTCCCCGCCTTCTCTCACTCTACGTGTGTGTCTTCCCCGTCTTCTCTCTCTACGTGTATGTCTTTCCCGCCTTCTCTCACTCTACGTGTATGTCTTCCCCGTCTTCTCTCTCTACGTGTATGTCTTCCCCGTCTTCTCTCACTCTGTGTATGTCTTCCCCGTCTTCTCTCACTCTACGTGTATGTCTTCCCCGTCTTCTCTCACTCTACGTGTATGTCTTCCCCGTCTTCTCTCACTCTATGTGTATGTCTTCCCCGTCTTTTACTATGCATCAGTGCTTGTCTGATATCTTCTTCATATTCCAGCCAGGGATTCCACCTTGCTCTTGTTTATGCTTTCATTGTGTCCACTTCCCCTTGTTTGATCATGTCTTTATTGTGTCCACTTTCCCTTGTTTGATTATGCCTTCATTGTGTCCACTTTCCCTTGTTTGATCATGTCTTTATTGTGTCCACTTCCCTTGAATCTTTTCAGTCTTTCACTTTTACTTTCCTTTTTTCGAACACTCCTTTTTTTGTCCCCACCTTTTTTTTCCAGGAAGAGGCCCCCACCTTCCTTTCTGATACCGCTTCTCTAGCTTTCCATTCCACAACTGCCTAGCGGAGATTTTCATGTATACGGCACCCCAGTTACCCACTTTAGTCCCAGTCTGCACTCACACTTTTCCACTCATGTCCCAACATGCACCCATAGTTTCTCACTCTAGTCCCAACGCGCACCCATAGTTTCTCACTCTAGTCCCAACGCGCACCCATAGTTTCTCACTCTAGTCCCAACGCGCACCCATAGTTTCTCACTCTAGTCCCAACGCGCACCCATAGTTTCTCACTCTAGTCCCAACGCGCACCCATAGTTTCTCACTCTAGTCCCAACGCGCACCCATAGTTTCTCACTCTAGTCCCAACGCGCACCCATAGTTTCTCACTCTAGTCCCAACGCGCACCCATAGTTTCTCACTCTAGTCCCAACGCGCACCCATAGTTTCTCACTCTAGTCCCAACGCGCACCCATAGTTTCTCACTCTAGTCCCAACGCGCACCCATAGTTTCTCACTCTAGTCCCAACGCGCACCCATAGTTTCTCACTCTAGTTCCAACCAGCACCCATAGTTTCTCACTCTTAACCCAACGCGCACCCATAGTTTCTCACTCTAGTCTCAACGCGCACCTATAGTTTCTCACTCTAGTTCCAACCCGCACCCACAGGTTCTTACTCTTAACCCAACAAGCATTTGCACTTTTCCACTCTAGTCCCAACCTGCACACAGTTTCTCACTCTAGTCCCAACCCGCACCCAGTTTCTTACTCTTAACCCAACAAGCATTATTTTGCACTTTTCCACTCTAGTCCCAACCTGCACACAGTTTCTCACTCTAGTCCCAACCCGTACCCAGTTTCTTACTCTTAACCCAACAAGCATTTGCACTTTTCCACTCTAGTCCCAACCTGAACCATTGTTTCTCACGCTTATCTCAACCTGCAAACATCCCAAAATGGACCGCAGCATGCAATCACAATGTCCAGTTTGGATTTTCACGCTAGTCTGTACTTTTCCGCTCATATCTTAACATATTGCATCCATTTTTCGCTTCAGATCCCCAGGTTACAGACAGTTTCACTCAGAAGTGTTTACCAAACCCGCCGTTTTACAACTCTAAACTCCCAATATACACCCACTCTTCCGGCAAGGCTCTCAAAACCCACAACTCGTGACCATAGATTTCCATGGTCTCAATCTCGATTTAACCGACAGCCCAAACAACTGTGAAGTGAGGGGTAAGAACAGACGACCGCACCTCCCTGAAAGCGATTTATAAAAGGCGAAAGCAAGACCTGCTCTTCCTCTGACAAGCTGTTATGATTTTGTTGTTAATGGCCATAGGCCTACATGACTTTCACAAGCTGAGAGGCCGTAAAACTTCCTTCCTTCCTTCCCTTCCTTCCTTCCCTTCCTTCCTTCCTTCCTTCCTTCCTTATTCGTTCATATTCGACATGCCCGTACCGTTGATACGTTTCCAGTCCCAGTTTTTCTCGCCCCAAACCGCCGTCCATACGTCACCGTGGCACTGCACGTCTCCCCTGCTGTCTGTCCCCGCATCTCCCTTTCCTTCCGGCACCTCTGAACTCGGAAACCTTCACTTTCCCCTCTCCCTCGCGGACCTTCACTTTCCTTTTCTTCGCCTTTATCGTCTTTTTTCCCCTTCGCCCAGAACTTCTACAGTTAGCTCTCCACTCTATTCATCATACTCGTTTTTAATTTGCAAACATTCATTCGTGCATCAGACTTTTCAAGAGTGGTTTCAGTTTCTGATTTGTCGTCCGTATATGTAGGCTGTCTTCTCTCTCACTGTTCCATAATGCGCGTGATAATTTCCTAGAGTGCACGACTGTTATCAATAATGAAAGAAACTAAAATCATCATTGTATCCGAGCTCACCTGTTGTACCCTTAGTCCAGTTACCGCGCACAGTGTGCAATAATTAACAGCCAGATAAGCTTGGCGTGCTCCTTGGCCATGATTCCGATATCCTGCCTTTGAAACTATGCCAGGGCGTCGTGCCAAGCAGACAATTACCCACGGTTTGAAAAGGGTCTGGCAAACTACCGCACTTGGTGTCGCTAACGTTGTACGTGACATAGTTGTTTCACAGCAGGTCTGGACTCGATAACGACCCTCGCTTGCAGTTAAAGTTCAGTGCACATTGTTCTGTCAGCGACGGCGAGCGAACATTCTTTCGATTCGACATCCAGATTATCGGCCAGCAAAACGGTCATAATGTTTTGGAATCTAAGCAACGGGTTGTTGAATGGATTAGAACACTGAGCTTGAACCTAAGCAGCAGTGGATCAAAGGACAGTATGGGAATGATAAGTTCAGGGAAGGAGGAACTGAGCCTAAACGTTTCATCTTCATTCTCTTTGATAATAAAGAGACAGCTGTATGGTAAGTGAGCGTTTATTAAAGAGTGCACTGTAACTTACGCACGCATGAACATACACATACTTACATTTTGGAGGATGGGTTGGATGATGGGGGTGGGGATGCATGAGGGGGTAAATGGGTGACTTGTATCTTGTCGAGTATATAAACGTGCTGTTATCATAGTTGTTTCACAGCACTTTACATACTTCAAAAAGTTTTCCACTATCATTGACCATTTTCGTCTACAGATACTGAAAATTCAAAAGCGACCTCCCATGGATACAGCATGAGGCATGAATTTTTCTCCTCAAGTGACCCTGCCCGGTACTTCAAATTGCTTCCTTCACCAGGCATCCCAGAGACGCTTCGTTGACATCAGCTTTGCATTATTATGGACAACATGGGCAGGAACAAGCGGAAGCGCCGCCGAGATAACAATGTATGGTCAAGGCTGGAGAGAAACCCCCCAGTGGACCCCAGTTGGACTCCCACATTTTTCAGGGAGGATGACTCTGTAGATGAACCACCACGCTCTCGACGCCGACTGAACGAAGACTACGACTATCATCACGACTTTAGGGCAAGGGATGGTAGTTACTCTAGCAGCTTCGGTGGAGCTCCATGGCCTTCCGCAAGTGAACACCTTTTTGACGAATGGAGACCTCATCAAGCTTCTGAAGACCTGAGGAGCCACCTAAATGGTCGGTCTTATCCCCCTTTCTCTAGGACGGACCTACGATCAAGAATTGGGAGTCAGCACGGGAGAAGCCAAGGAGATGGCCGGGCAACACCGAGTCAGTATCCCGAAGAAAGAGGCGGACACCCCATGCGGAGATGTCATCCTGATCCCGCAATGACAGATATTCGGGTTGTCATGGATACTCAGCCCGAAGGGAATATTCACATGCGAGGAAGAAGCATGGATCGACATGGTCGTCGGGTTGAAATCCAGAACCAACAACGTCAAGTCGAAGCATTGTCAAGGAGACGAGAATCGATCTCCCGCGACCGCTCGCCAGGCAGAGGCGACGGCCCGAGCACTTCATCGAGAGAGCAACGATCTTTTCCAGCCCTTCTCCTGAGAGACGACCAGGCTACGCCGCAATCCCCTGTGTCTCAGGGACCTTCCTCCTTGGGGCAGCACAAAAAGCAGGCAACCGCGGATGTATCCCACTTCCAAAGGGAATTGTCAAAGCTGAGGCGAAGCAATCCCGATGCCATTGCAGCGTTTCTGGGCTCGAGTATCGAAGACCTTGTGGAATACATTACATTCTCCAAAAATCCAGAGTCCGTCATTGAAGTCGTTTCCTTGCTCAGCAAGATGGCGTCACGGGATTGCTGTCCTGGCAACAAACGCAACGTGTACAAAGCGTTGGTGAAACTGAATCCTTTCGACGGCGACCAGGTGATTGCAAAGCTGAAGGAGAGTCTGTCTCGGGCAAGGACTACACAGCGTGTCCCCAACTTTGACGTCACTCTGATGAAAGAGCTTGCAAGCGTTGTCGTGGATGCGATGAAAAGCAAAGCATACTCAGCTGAAGAGGCGAACACGCTGAAAAGCGTGTACCTTATTCGGGACATTCTTCGACGATGCACATCGCAGCCCGAGGGGGATTTCGGCAGCTTGCAATCCCTCTTGGAGAACCTGGATGAGGCTGCGACAAAAACTCCCGAAACCGCCGCCCAAAGCATCGACCTCAACGACTTTGAAATTCTGCCGGGGTCGGACGACTTTTTGCTAGACAGACTGATCGACCTGGCACCTCACAATCCCAAGGAGCCTTTCAGCTCGGGCACGGATTACCTAAAGTACATGTTCCGCACGTTCCGGGAGGACTTTGTCACTCCTCTCTGCAATGGCGTCAAAGAGTACGCACAGCGGCGGCGCCTGGGCCAGCCTCCGCAGAACGAACGGCTCAAGGACGTCCGTGCTTTCAGGGGCGTCACCTTCCACTCCATGGAGCCGGTCAAGAGGTCCGGTATCGTCTGGACTATCAAGCTGGACATGGCCAATACGCGTCGACGTCTCATCTCTAGTGGGGCCTTCAAGCACGGATCCCTCCTCTGCCTCTCCATGAACGACTTCGAGACATTGTTTTTCGCCGAGGTCATTGAAGTAAACGCAGCGAGCTTGAGACAAGGAAAGATTGGCATTCGCGTTTTGGATGAGAGCATCAGAGACGACGTAGGGCTGCTGCTGAACAACATGTTCGCCGTTTTGGAGAGCACTGCGTTTTTCACGGCCTACAACTTCACTCTGCAGTCACTGAAAAGCATGGCGAAGGCTGTTAAAGAAGACGGCGAGTCGATACCTATGGCTCGGTACCTCGTTGAATGTCAAAGCACCCCAAATCCTCCATCCTTCTTGGGAAAGGACACAAAGGTAAATCTCCTATGTCTTCGGTCAGCTCCCTCTGTCGCTTCCGCCCTCCACGCCTTTGAAGAAGAGCCAACTGATGGAAATAGAGACATCTGGGGAATCTTGGGTCCCATTCACGACGAGTTCGGGCGATGGAAATTTCCCGTGTTGCAGGAAGAGCTGTGGCCTACGTGCGAAAGCCTTGGACTGGACGCCTCCCAGAAGGAAGCTCTGCGCCTTGCTTTGTGCGGGGAGCTGGCGCTGGTGCAGGGGCCGCCTGGCACTGGCAAGACCACACTGGGCGTCAAGCTCGCCCGAGTCCTCCTGGCCAATTGTGACTTGTGGAATACAGTCGGGCAGGCCTCTCGTCCCATGTTGCTTCTCAGCTACACCAACCACGCCCTTGACCAGTTCCTCCAGCTGCTTCTCCAAACCCCCGAGATGCGACAACCTCGCACGACTGACATCGTCAGAGTCGGAAGCGGCTGTGACGTCCAGGCCCTGCAGAGATTCACCCTCAAAGAGCACAGGAAAGCACAAGGTTTCACCAGTGCCGAGGCTCGTCGCTCCCTTTGGCAATGTCGAGAGGCTGCGCAAAAGTTTGTCATCGTCTCTAGTGCATTTGAACAACTCCAGTCCGGCCTTGCCCACGAAGAGGAGCTTCGACAAGCCTGCATGCTGCTCCGGCATTACGACTCGCTCATCTTGAGACGGTTGCCTGCGCGACCCCTCAACAAAACCGCCATGGTGGCTTGGCTGTGCCTGAGGCATATGGCTAGACAGGCTCAACAAAATCCACGCCCCGGAAACAAAGACGACGATGATGAACTCTTCGAGGACAACCTCGAGGAAAACAACAGGAGAATGGTCGATGGTTTTGATGATGACCACATGCGTGAGAATGACCACCTTGAAGAGGGAATCGCTTTGGGCATGGCAGTGGATGGCACAATCGTGTATGAACCCTCCGAAGACCGTTTTTGGGATGCCATTGAACTGCAAGAACGACATCGAATTCTGCACATCATTCAAGAGCAGAAGAGCAGCAACGACAAGATGTCCGAAGAGGAGGAGCGGACTGTGAAGGACCTGTGGACGCTCCCCTTGGAGCAGCGCTGGCGCCTATACCGTCTCTGGCACTGGAGGCTGATGGTGAGGCTAGGTAGGAACCTGGGTCCCGCCATTCAAAAAGTCACGGAAACCACGGAGCGACTGGCCGAGGTGGACGCCATGAGGGACCTGGCCATCCTCTCACAAGCCAAGGTCGTCGCAATGACGACCACGGGAGCTGCACGCTGCTCGGAACTGCTTCGGCTCTTGGCGCCGCCCGTGGTCCTGGTGGAGGAGGCGGCCGAGATCCCCGAGCAGCACGTGCTGGCTGCGCTGACGCCACACTGCCGCCATCTTGTGCTCATCGGGGACCACTGCCAGTTGCGGCCAAAGCCCAATGCCCACGCCCTGGCCCGCACATACCACACGGACGTCTCCATGTTCGAGCGCCTCGTCCGCGCGGGCGTCCGACACTGTATGCTGAACGTCCAGCACCGCATGCGCCCCGAGATCTCCAGTCTGATGGTGCCCCACTTCTACCCCCAGCTTCAGGTGAGAAGTCAGCGATGTATGTCAGAAGTGTTTAGATTTGGGCCCCACTTCTACCCCCAGCTTCAGGTGAGCAGTCAGCGATGTAGGTCAGAAGTGTTTAGATTTGGGCCCCACTTCTACCCCCAGCTTCAGGTGAGCAGTCAGCGATGTATGTCAGAAGTGTTTAGATTTGGGCCCCACTTCTACCCCCAGCTTCAGGTGAGCAGTCAGCGATGTATGTCAGAAGTGTTTCCATTTAGGCGTTTTAGGACGCGGGCGCTTTCAATGCTGATATCTGAAGAGCAGTAGAGCAGTAGAAACAAAGGCACAAAAGTGTGTGTGTGTGTGTGTGTGTGTGTGTGTGTGTGTGTGTGCGTGCGTGCGTAAGGGATGTTGCTTTCTATAGTCCTGCATTTTATGAATAGTAGCAGTGTAAGCACTCGTGACCAAGAGGCTGAAGCAAGAGCAAAAATGTAGTAGGGACTAGTCGTGTGTGGTGTGGAGACAGAAAAAGTGTTGCTATATGAATCGCTTGAAACGCGTCCTAGAGGCAGAAAGCTCTCCTACAGCATTCACGATACTTGAATACGTGATAATTAGAAAGTACGTATGCGTAACTACTGTAATTAACACAGACAAAGGAAACATAAAATGTAATCAAACACATGGGAAAATGTCGCTGTTATCATTAACATAATTTACATCATTAACATAGCACTGGCCGCAAGAAAAAAAAAGGAGATCAGCTGTGCTGATTATTTTGAAGATAGTGTTGAACATTCATCTGACTTGCTTTCAAACTATTCATCGTTGCATAATCTTGTCACAAGGAGCGCGATGTTAATGATAGTCGATGTAATGCAAATCATGCCTGATGCGATCATAATAATAGTAAGCCTTTCGGACAATATCATCCAGAACACATTATTTGTCCTGCGCATTTCATTGGAGATGGAGCAGCAAGGTCATGTAGGAATGAGGGGATTTTTTATGCTCAACAAGCAGAGGTGTGCATATATGTCCGGGTGGTCAAACACATATACTTTTCTGTCGTACGTCGTACTTTGGACAAATTTGCTGGCGTTCTTGTTGTTGTCGTCATAGTTTTGACAACTTCATTTATATCGTCAATCTGTTTTTGCAGGACCATTCCTCGGTGATGGCGCATCCCCACGTGCGCGGAGTGAGGGAGGACATGTTCTTTCTGGATCACAGTCACGTCGAAACCAAGCGAGAGGGATCCACCAGCCTCTGCAACCAGTTTGAAGCGGACTTCATCACTCGACTCTACAGGTATCTCAGGTGCGTACACAAAGTTGCGTCTCTCTCTCTCTCTCTTATTCGTGCGCGCGCACATGCACACACACACACACACACACACACACACACGTACACACACACACACACACACACACACACACACACACACTCACGCACGCATGTGAGCGAATCGTTTTTAAATATTAAATATTTTCAATTATGACGAGAAGTTGAAATAATGGTGGCAACGTTCATGAGAGATTTAGGCAATACTTGGTTTTTCCATCAGGACACAAGAGAAAATGTATCTGAAAGGGGAGAGTGAACAAACCGGCAATGTGAACTCAAAATATTTATTTAAAAAAGGAGTCCATTTTGAAATATGCTGAATGGATTGCAGGATATCGTAAAGTAAAGTAGTAACCTTTTGACAAGCATCGAGCAAAATTACCTGATCAAACCACGCATTCTTTCGTTCTGTAACAGACTTCAAGGCTACAAGGCGTCTGACATCACCATTCTCGCAACCTACATGGATCAGGTCCGGCTCGTTCGCAAGTCCGTTGCAACGCTGGAGAGTGAAGACCCTCGGCTGCAACAAGAAAGGGCGTCATCGAACTTTGCGTTCTCTTCGACAAGGAAAGAATTTGGCGTTCGGGTGACGTCCGTTGACAACTTCCAGGGGGAGGAAAACAAGATCATCCTGCTGTCGCTCGTACGCAGCAACGCAGAGCGAAGCATCGGTCATCTGGCCGCACCGAACCGTATGTGCGTGGCTCTGTCACGTGCGCGAGAAGGTATGTTCGTGGTGGGCAACTTTTCCCTGCTGCGCCGCTGTTCTGACGTCTGGAAAGACCTCTGCCTCGCCGCCAAGGATCGCCACCAGCTGGGCCACAGCCTTCCTCTTGTCTGCGTCCGCCACAAGGACAACGTCACTGAGGTCAGCTCTGTCGAGGACTTCAAGAAGGTGCCAGACGGTGGATGCCTCATGCCATGCGACTTCCGCCGCCCTTGCGGTCACGCCTGTGAGCGTTCCTGTCACCAGGACGACCCCGACCACGAGGTGCCATGTCCAAAGCCCTGCCTGAAGACATGCTCAGAGGGACATCCCTGCCCCATCCCGTGTGGCAAGAAGTGCGACCCCTGCAAGCAAGGAGTCCCCAAGACACTTCCATCATGTGGGCACACACAGCTGGTCCCGTGCCACAAGGATGTCATTTTCTTCATGTGCCAGGAAAACTGCAGCGAGATACTACCCTGCGGCCACAAGTGCCAGGCGAAATGCTCCGAAGATTGCGATGCAAGACGATGCGAAAAGCTGGTGATGCTTGAAAAGGACTGCGGCCACAACGTCCGAGTCCCCTGCAAGGACAAAGACGGGGATTGCGAGGTTCCTTGCGAAGCAACGCTCGATTGCGGACACCGCTGCAGAGGGACTTGCGGCACTTGCTTCCAAGGCCGTCTGCATATGGCGTGCAAGAAAAAATGTGAGCGCATCCTCGTCTGTGGCCATACTTGCTCGGCCGAGTGCTGCGAAACGTGTCCCCCTTGTAGGAAAACCTGCCCTCGGCAATGCAACCACAGCAAGTGCCAAATGAAGTGCGGGGATCCCTGTGTCCCCTGCACGGAACCCCGCACTTGGTCATGCCTTCCTGGCTGTGCCGACGCCCACAAGTGCTCCAGCCGCTGTGGGGAATCCTGCAAGCGTCCACGTTGCTCCCAGCCCTGCCGCAGAAAGCTTAAGTGCAAGCATCCGTGCCGAGGCCTCCACTGCGAGGAGTGTCCTCCATGCCCTCTGTGCGAAAGCAGCATGAGGGACATCTTCTTTGGCAGCGAAGACGAGCCCGACGCCCTATTCTACACCCTTCCAGACTGCAAGCACTCCTTCGAGGTGACGGGACTAGACACCTACATGAGCTCCTCGCCCGCAGCTGGCAGCATTGGCTCGAAGACCTGTCCTCGATGCAAATGTCCAATTTCAACCGCCTCACGCTACTGGGATGTCATTCAGGCAGCTAATGCAGAAATCGACGAAGTGAAGAGGAAAATGATAGAAGCACACACCGAGGTAAAGAAGAAACTGCCGGGACTCGAAAACAAAATGTTTATTTTGTGTCGTCAGATCTCTGGTAATTCCTTTCGTTCGATTCTTGACAGCGCCAAGGTGAAACTCTTCGACCACTGGAAGCGCCGCGCCACCAAGACAGTGGGTCATTGTGTAGCCGTGGAGAACCAGATCAACTTCTATGGGAGTCTGGAGAAAGTGTACGCGAAGGCGTCGGGTCTCCCAAGCCTGACCATTTCCGATGAGACTTTGAAGGAGAACACTACAGGTGCCAAGAGCCTGCAGAAGAACCTGAAGCGACTGGCAGAATGGACTCTCGCCCCTCGATACTTCATGAGCCATCAGTCCCTGCAGGAATTCCAGGTGGAGTTCAAGCGCGTCCAGCTCATCACTGACTTCCTCCTTCTAGAGCACTCCATGCTGACCTCCTTCCACGACACCGCCACTGCCGAAGACCTGAAGGCGGTCCGGAACACGCTGGGAGTCCTGGACTTTAAAAAAAGCGACAAACCCACCGACGCTGCAATGTCTAAGGCTCGAGAGCAGCTGGAAAGTTTGTTGAAGACCTATCCACCCTCAGGCCTAGGCGTGAGCGAAGAGGAAAGACTGCAGATTGTTCAAGCCATGGGCTTCTCTCAGAAAGGCCACTGGTTCAAGTGCCCGAAGGGTAAATATTTTTCATTGATAGTTCATTTCATTTAATTTAAAAAAATGAAAATACAGAATAATCTTGCATTCAAAGGTTACCTCTCTTTGTTCATACATGTACTCCTATTGTATGACAGTGTTTCACCCACTGGTTTGTAACAGCTGGGTGCATCTGTGTATTAATTCAAGACTCAGCAGATGTATAGGGACATTCCCTTCTGGCACTCGTTTGTTGCCGTCTTCTTGAGGATACAGCTCAAGATGGACGCTATATGCAATGGAAAATAGAAACACCAGTTTCTGTACAAAATGGCATCATCATCGTCATCGTCATCATCATCATCAACATAATAAAATTAGATATTTTAGTTATATATTTCAGCCTCTGATTACCGCAAAATCAGCACCCGATACAACAGAAGCTTTGGCTATAGCATCAGGAATTACATGTAGTTTTTTTCTCGGTCAGAACTTTAGAAAAAAAAGCCTGACCAATCACTGGACTACTTTGCTGGTAGCTATAAACCTGAAGACACTTACAAAACCATCATGGGGTTCTGTATATTACGTTTCCGTCCTCGTAAACCTGATCACACTACAAAGCCAACACGGAACTTCATAAATCACGTGTATGATCTCGTAAATCTAATCACACTTACATATCTATTTTAGTACTTGTCAGTCACATGTCCTTCCTCGTAAACCTGATCACACTGGCATATACATAGCCGACATGGGGTTTTGCAGGTCACGTGTACGCCATCGGGGACTGCGGTGGCGCCATGGAGGAGTCCAATTGTCCCGAGTGCGGTGCAGCCATAGGGGGAGTCAACCACAGCCTGCTTGGGGACAACAGTCTGGCCTCAGAGATGGACAACGCCCAGTTCCCCGCCTGGTCTGAACAGGCCAATCTCCTGAACTACGACATCGGCGTCTGAATCCGCGGCGTCGTGATGAAAGCAACGCGTCGTCGACTGAATCAGTGACGTAAGGGATGCAGACATGGCGGCTGCCCGAAGAGAAGATGTTGTCTCCAAACGTTGCGAGTACTGGACATTTTACTGCAGTCGAAGCACTTGGGTTGTGCCGTCTTTTGCAGATTTAGAAGCAGTCGCTGATTTAGAATGAGAAGTAAAGACCAGAAATGTGGGAGTGTGGATGAAGTGATTCAGGTGTCTTTTACCTAGATCAACTTCTCAGCTCACTCTTTCCTTTCATGCGTCCTTGGGACGGCTGCCGTCGAGGCGGTGTGCTGATGTCCGTGTTTTTGTGTTGGAAACATCAGTGACTATTTATTAATTGTGTCATGTTTTTAAAGTTTAGAGTATTTAGAATGGTGATTGTTGTTGTTCTTATTGCTTTTAACATGCTTCAATAATTGATTAATTGCAGTAATGATGGTTTCATTTACCCATGTTACAACTTGTACCCATTTCAAACACAGCTTACCTTCAGGTGGCTGATATTGCTTTTAATCTCTCTGATGAAGTGTTCCAGTGACACCAGTATTTGTTGTTTGCATACTTGATACAATGGAGGTGATTACTATTTGTTTCTATTTATTGGTAATTATGTGTTTTGTATAAGTTGTTATATTTCAAAAATGATATTTTACATGTATACTACTCTGACATTCATATGCTTGTAATATGACAGCTGATATCAATTCTTGGAGAGATTAAAAAAAGTACACGACTGAAACTAGGAACTTCAGAAAACTGAGATGAGGGTCTGGATTTTCTAGCCCAGAATACGGAGATAGGTTGGGGCACGACGATGACAATAGCAAAACATAATTTCTTTGTGGACCAGATGCCCCAAAAGTTACTGCGCCATCAGTCACGTTTCTTGTCTGCTTTGATCGTGTTGAACACTGAGCAATGTGGACATTGTGGCGGAATGCATTGATTCCATAGAGAGGGGGAAAACGTATACGGTGGGTTTACTGTAAGTGTACAAACAATGTTGTTTCATATGTTCAGACTGGCATGTATCCCTGTGCAAGCACGTAAGATGCTAAGTGTGTGATATTTTAAATACTAATGAAAACATTTCATGTGTTCCGTTGTTTCACTCAATTCATTGAAGTCGTATTGATGGTGATAAGCTGTTGAATGATATTTTAAGATGAAATGGAGTTAATTAAGTGTTTGAAAAATAAAACCAAAGTCAATTCAATTGCTTTGCCAGACTGGGATATATCATATCTATATAATTTATATTAATGTATATATTCTTGTATAGCTTCACTATGCTTAGCTTTTCCTCTGTGTGTGTGTGTCTGTGTGTGTGTGTCTGTGTGTGTGTGTGTGTGTGTGTGTGTGTGTGTGTGTGTGTGTGTGTGTGTGTGTGTTTAAGTAGAAATGATTTTGATGAACCATTTGCTTTATATTTGTGATATTTTCCCCCAAAAAGGTTATAATTTTAATTTTAATTTTCAATAAAAGGTAAGCATTTACAATATCAAATGCAACAGAGATCACGATGAACTACAGTTATCATTTAAATCTGCTGAATGTGATGGACCAAATGTTTTGATGCCTATGAGCTCTTATCTGTTATTAATCAAATCCAATATGTATAAAAGCCTGAGTGCATGTGTTTTTCCTCAGTCTCTGAATGGTATTGTCTTTTCAAGGCGTGCATAGAGGGTTCATGCTTGTCAACTATGAGTGAATAACCCCCAAAATATTGTCTTTACCTTGCTTGCAACTGTGCAAGCTTGGTTGCTCTTTTGTGATGCATTATCATATAGCAATAGCATGTTTCATCATTTGGTTTCAAAGTGCGCTTAGTTTTTCTCCTTCACGTCCTCTCCCCCACCCAACCTGTCTCGCCCCCACCCTGTGTGTGTGTGTGTGTGTGTGTGCGTGTGCGTGTGCGTGTGTGTGTGTGTGTGTGTGTGTGTGTACGACAAATGATGTGGTTAATGGTGCCAACAGCAGAGCATAGAAGGTAAAGACGCGAGACGGTGGGGAGGCATGAAATATCTCATGTAACTACTGATCGAGGTAACTGCAATGACGACGACGGTGACGACAACCCGTTACTAAGCTTCTATTTTGTAGCATCACCCTGAACTTCATTTACCATCCTATATTCCGCATATTTATTAAAATTAGAAATGAACGTCGCTTGTAACCGTATTAATAATTTACATTTGTAATATTGCTTTTTAATTTGGTGTTGGTCTTTGTATTCATATCAAGCACTCACGCCATCTTTAGTGAGCCGTTAGTATTATTCACCGCGTTTGTGTTTTCTGTTTGGCCTGTAGAGGCAGGGCTAGCCAGCTTCTTTTCTTCGAACACATATTTATAGACGTGTTCAATGAACGATTCTTCATTTTCTTACAGAACTATTAGGTATATGCATAGTACTTTTCTATAATTATGCATGCACTTACGCCCAGTCTTCAGAGTAGTTTTCGACACGTTTATATTTGTATGATTTCGCACGTAACGCTTTCTAACAAAAATTACCGACGCTGCACATAAGTATGACCATTCCATTTGGCGGGATTGAGTTTATACATATGTATTACATTGGTTTGACACAAACTCTGTCTTTTGACTTTTAAACTTTTTATTATTAACAGCAATATATTAATTAAGCTAATTGTAAACTACTGAAGGGTCTATCCCTGCTGATGTTTATAATACGATCCTTGGCGATACATAGAAGAATGGATGCGGAGCAAGCCCCACGACTTGTTTCTCTTAGTTTGCTTTTCCAGATGTTCACAGAAATGTTGGCAGAGCACGCCAAATATTCTACTGCTTTGTGCACTTTGTTTTGGGACCATTTTTGCGTTGCTTTGTTTTGTTGATATCCACGTAATGCTGTAGTGACTGACACGATCAATAAAGATTAAGTTTTCATTTCGACATTTTTCTGGGTATTTTTAATTTTATGAGAGATGAGAGAGAAAAATAGAGAGGGGGGGGGGGGGAGGGGGTTGAGTCAGACAGATCAGAGAGGTAGGGTGGAGGAGGAACGGAAGGACAGACAGACAGATAGAAAGGCGGAAACGGAGAGACAGAGACGTAATTGGAGGGGATGGAACAAGACGTCTTGTTTTAAACTGCATTGCCTAAAAGTGTGATGTATGAAATTTGAGGACGAAGAACGATTAAAAACAATTAAGCAAACAAATGGCCATGGTGCCCACTCTAGCGATGGAGCCCTCCTCTAAACATTTCCCACAACATCTTCATACCCCAAGTAACCAGTTATCAGTTCGCGCCTCACAGTTCACTGTGATTCTGAGTTGTCTCACGCAAGTGACTTGGTGGTAAGACTTGACCCACTGCGTCTACCCACACCATACCTAAACGCGAATGAATAACTGGGGAAATCGATACAATAAATACTCTTTCTCTAATCCCTGATAATGTTGTAGTCCATGACCTCACATGAACCTAGCCTACAAGGGCTGATAGCCCTTAATACCCTATGCATTCATCCATCCGAGTTATCTCTCCAAAGGACAGTAAGCGGTGTAGCGACCAAAATAATTTCCGGCCAAAATAATTTCCGGAAGTCATCTCAGAGTTATCTGCGAGGGACGTGCTGAAAATTCAACTCTAAAAAGAGACGGCACCCGCCACTCCGCCTGACTGACTTCGCGCGCCGGGGGAGTTATGCTAAGATCCGGTTGCGTTAACATATCTGCGTTTTGTGACAAACGTCTTGCTCGGCGGTACTGTATTCCATGCACCTTAACGGTCCGCGTGATTCGAGTGTAATCCTAAGCTAAACGACGTTTATTGGCGCTGCTGAAATGGTCGAAGTCGGAAACATTCGGAACGTCGTTTAGCTTAAGATTACACCCGAATCACGCGGACCGTTAAGGTGCATGGAGTACAGTACCGCCGAGCAAGACGTTGGTCACAAAACGCAGATATATTAACGCGGCCGGATCTTAGCATCACTTCCCGGGCGTGCGAAGTTAGTCAACGGTCGCGTCTTATAAAACTGACTAAAAATAGACTACAGAGAGATGACTCCCGTATTATTTCCGGCAGGGGAGACGGCTTTGCACGGGAAATTTTTTTTTGAACGCTACATTATGTGTTAAACGACACAAATGCACCAAAAACACTAAAACTCGTAAAGCAACTAATGCGTCGTTTGTCGGGATATATTCCATGCGAAGAACAGGTGCAGGAGCGGTAAATCGCATAAAGAGAGAGCCGAGCAGATAACTCTGCGATGACTTCCGGAAATTATTTTGGCCGGGAAATTATTTTGGTCGCTACAAGCGGCATGAAGCCATGATGGATGTTGCCCATGGGAGGTAACTCGACCGAGCACATAATATTATTATGACTTATATCGTTGTATGCGTAGTTACAAATGCAGAAACTGACCCGAGATCCACTGGGTCCCAATTGGTTTCTGAATGATCAAAAGGATGACGACCACGAGGTAAGTCTCTAATGTCGTCAAAATGATGTTTTTCTCAACGACGATGAAAGTGCCAATAAATATTTTAAGAAGTCCGGCGTCTACAACTGCCTCGATGACGATGAAAATAGTTATGACAATTAATCTCGACGACCCAAAAATTTGACTGTAATATTTCCATTGAACATCCATCCGATTTGCTTTGCTGAAAGTTGAAGTTTCCTAAGCAAGCAAATGGCTCTGACACGAATTGTGCCCAACCCCTATTCATGCAGATTGTGTCACAGCGACTGAGTTAGTGAGTATCTCGGCCCTGACTGATAGCAAGCCAGGTCAATACAGCTGTGAAGGAGCTGGAACACGCGTACATGACCTGCATCAGTACATTAAACTATCTCTCTTCACAAAGATTAGAACTTTCGGTACTACTTCTCCACGGGAAACCTCCCACAGGCAGGTTTTCCCTTTGTCAAGCAAACGATGTTTGCAGAATCACGTGACAACTGCAACGAACTAAAGTGTGCCACACGGCTAACAGAGCCCAGCAAGGTTGTACTGCTCACGCCTGCCAGATCCGCTCGTGCATTGTTCTGTTCCTGCTTTTGCTTATTTCTTTAACTTGACCACCTGGGCGTCTACGTCTACCACTGTGAGTATGTGCATGCGTACGTGAGTGAGTCTTCTCACATGCCTGCACCCACCCACCCTTCTCTCTCTCTCTCTCTCTCTCTCTCTCTCTCTCTCTCTCTCTCTCTCTCTCTCTCTCTCTCTCTCTCTCTTTCTCTCTCTCTCACACACACACACACTCTAACTCTCTCTCTCACTCTAACTCTCTCCATCTCTCTCTCCCTCCCTCCCTCCCTCTCTCTCTCTCTCTCTCTCTCTCTCTCTCTCTCTCTCTCTCTCTCTCAGGCGCCATCGATGATCAGCCAGCAAGTGATGACAGAGAGTGGTTGAGGGAGATGGTGGACGCGATACTGTCGAGGGGGAAGGACGGACAGAGAGGGAGTGAGTTCGGCGAGGACAGAGAGGGCCATGTGGTGTCATCTGGTGCTTTTAAGCCGGTGGTGGAGACGGACGCAACTCAACCGGTCTCGGAGGCTACTTCACCCAGGCCACTATCCAGAGATGTCGCCCCCTGTGAGGGATCTAGTTCCACCAGTCAGAGGCCTGATCCTCTGGCGGCAAAGCCTCCATCAACGACAGCTCCATCGCAGTCCAAGAGCCAGCCAGCAGCCAGACACAACAAATCCGAAGACACTGCGTGCGACACGGCAAGCACGAGAAGGACGCGGAGCAGCAGGTCTGCAGTGAAGCAGGCCATGCGTGAACGAGCCGCACGGACGTTCCAGAAATAACGAACTGTTCGACGTCTCGATCAGTTTCCTCGTTCGTGCGCGTAAAACTTGCAAGACTGGCGGCCAGTCTTGACCCCTACCATGTACATAGCCGCACGTTTCTCTCGAACTTTTGTAATGGGCCGGTGGCCTACACAAAAACATTTTCGTTCGTTCGTTCTCTCTCTCTCTCTCTCTCTCTCTCTCTCTCTCTCTCTCTCTCTCACACACACACACACACACCTCTCTCTCTCTCTCTCTCTCTCTCTCTCTCTCTCTCTCTCTAACTCTCTCTCTCTAACTCTCTCACTCTCTCTCTCTCTCACTCTCTCTCTCTCTCTCTCTCTCTCTCCCTCTCTCTCTCCCTCCCTCCCTCCCTCCCTCACTCCCTCCCTCCCTCCCTCCCTCCCTCCTCCCCCCCCCCTCCCCCCCCCCCTCTCTCTCTCTCTCTCTCTCTCTATGTACGCGCGCGTGCATGCATGTCTGTCTGTGTCTGTCTTTCTGTCTGCCTGCCTGCCTGCCTGCCTGCACGCCCGCACGCCCGCCCATCCGTCCGTCCGTCCGTCCGTCAGTGTGTGTGTGCGTGCGTGTGTGCGTGCGTGCGTGAATGTCTGCCTGCCTTAGAGAGAGAGAGAGAGAGAGAGAGAGAGAGAGAGAGAGAGAGAGAGAGAGATGCTGTGTTTCCTTTCATTCACACTTCCTACAACAAAAGCAAACAAAAGAGCTTTTGCTACAGTCTTCCTAAAACTGATCTTGTCCATCTTTTGCCATCGACCAGGCTGAGGCCACCGTCCCTGAAGAAGACGGAAGACGATGGCCAGACTTCTACCCTCGCTCCTGGGCGTGGTCGTGGTGCTGAGCGCCTACCCTCTGTACCTCCTGGCTAGTCACATGGGCAGGCCCTCGGAACAGGAGCTGCCCACAAAAGCTCCCTCGGTTCTGTCCATTCCTGACACCGGTAACCAGGTTAGGGGTGTCGACATCATCATAGAGCAGAGACGGAATCAGGCTGCAAGGAATTTGAGACCGAGATGTGCCGTGCGACAAGGAACCTTCTCGTATCCCACAGACTGCCAGGACGAAGTGGTCGTGCCGCCTTCTGCACTGCCGGAAGACGTCTCGATCTTCACAACCTCCACGTGAGGATCAACTGCACGTAGAAATTGACTGCATGCGTGACTGGAGGTATGCAGGCATGCTGCTGTACGTGCGCGAACATGTAGATGTATGTGTCTGGACGTGTGTGTGTGTGTGTGTGTGTGTGTGTGTTTGTGCGTGCTTGAATGTGCGTGTGTAAATGTGTGCGCATGTGTGTGTGTGTGTGAATGTGTGTGTGCATCGTGTGTGTGTGTGTGTGTGTGTGTGTGTGCGTTTGTGCGTGCTCTTTCTGCATTTTCGGGTCCCCCTGTTCCTCCTACTCCCGTTCCTTCTCCTGGTCCTCCTCCTGCTTCTTCTACCTCGATTTCCTCTTGCTTCTCTTCGTTGTTTTCCTCCTCCTCCTCCTCCTCCTCCTCCTCCTCCTCCTCCTCCTCCTCCTCCTCCTCCTCCTCCTCCTCCTCCTCCTCCTCCTCCTCCTCCTCCTCCTCCTCCTCCTCCTCCTCCTCCTCCTCCTCCTCCCCCTCCTCCTCCCCCTCCTTCTCCTGCTACCCTCTCTTTCTCCTCCTACCCCGTCCTTCTCCTCCTACCCCCTTCTTCTCCTCCTACCCCTGGCCCCTCCTTCCTCCTTCTCCATCCTCCTCCTTCTCCTTCCTCGTCCTCCGTCCTCGTCCGCGTCCTCCTTCCTCGTCCTCCTTCCTCGTCCTCCTTCTCCTTCCTCGTCCTCCTTCCTAGTCCTCCTTCCTCCTCCTCCTCCTTCCTCCTCCTCCATCTCTTCCTCCTCCTTCTCTTCCTCCTTCCTCCTTCTTCCTCCTCCTTCCTCCTCTGCCTCCTCCCTCCTCCTCCTGCTCCTCCTGCTCCTGCTCCTGCTCCTGCTCCTGCTCCTGCTCCTGCTCCTGCTCCTGCTCCTGCTCCTCCTCCTCCTCCTCCTCCTCCTCCTCCTCCTCCTCCTCCTCCTTCTCCTCCGCCTCCACCGCTATCTTTTTCATCTATCACGGTATTTTTTCACTGCTTTGCAGACTACCAGACGATCCAAGACTGATGCCAGAAGTGGGCAACGGCCACACGGCCACCGTGGTGCGCAGTGACGCGATCTTTATGAACGGACTGTACAACGGCGCTGACGTCACCAGCCACAGGGCTCGCGTCCCCTCGCCCCTCGCTGTCATCATCGGCAATGTTACTTCCGGCAAGGCCGACTTCTCGCGAGAGTTTGCTCTGGACGTCGGTCGCGGTTAGTGACGCAGTTTCCGTTTCTGGTCACGTTTGGAAGCAGTAAACTGGAATTGCTGTGTTTTTTCTCCTAATCTGCCTGAGTCATTCGCACGCTTTGTGTGTGTAAGCGCGCGCGCGTGCGCATGAGTGTATGTGTGTTTGTGTACGTGAGTATGTATCTGTGGACGTACGTCTGTGTGGAAATGTGTGTGTATACCTGTACGTGCACGTGTGTGTGTATGTTTCTCTCTCTCTCTCTCTGTTCTCTCTCTCTCTCTCTCTCTCTCTCTCTCTCTCTCTCTCTCTCTCTCTCTCTCTCTCTCTCTCTCTCTCTCTCTCTCTCTCTCTCTCTCTCTCTCTCTCTCTCTCTCTCTCTCTCTGTGCATTTGTGTGTGTGTGTGTGTGTGTGTGTGTGTGCACGCTTGCGCGCGTATGTGCATGTGTGTGTATGTATGTGCGTATAAGTGTGTGTTGTGTGTGCGTGCGCGCGCGCGAAAAATTATATCCGTAGATAAAGTGTTCATGCTATTGTGACAATATAAGGATGGAGGTTGATGGAATTTCCATCTTACAATTTTGCAATGTATTTTATTGCCTAGATACATGAATCCATTATGTGACCTTACGTTCGACTTCAGGCGTGTTCTACGAGCGGTGGGCAGGGCAGGAGGTGGGGGTGGAGCTGAGGACCTACGCCCACAGAACCCTCCCGGAGCTGCTGGTGGCCGAGCTGACCTTGACCCGCACCCGACCCGCTCCCCTGGAGGTCAATTTGACCGTCAACACTGGGTCTCCAAGCTCCGACATCGACTTCCGCCTCCACCCTGTGCAATGGATGCAGGGGGTGTGGTAAGTGGAGTAGTCCCCCGCCTCCACCCTGTGCAATGGATGCAGGGGGTGTGGTAAGTGGAGTAGTCCCCCGCCTCCACCCTGTGCAATGGATGCAGGGGGTGTGGTAAGTGGAGTAGTCCCCCGCCTCCACCCTGTGCAATGGATGCAGGGGGTGTGGTAAGTGGAGTAGTCCCCCGCCTCCACCCTGTGCAATGGATGCAGGGGGTGTGGTAAGTGGAGTAGTCCCCCGCCTCCACCCTGTGCAATGGATGCAGGGGGTGTGGTAAGTGGAGTAGTCCCCCGCCTCCACCCTGTGCAATGGATGCAGGGGGTGTGGTAAGTGGAGTAGTCCCCCACCTCCACCCTGTGCAATGGATGCAGGGGGTGTGGTAAGTGGAGTAGTCCCCCGCCTCCACCCTGTGCAATGGATGCAGGGGGTGTGGTAAGTGGAGTAGTCCCCCGCCTCCACCCTGTGCAATGGATGCAGGGGGTGTGGTAAGTGGAGTAGTCCCCCTGCAGACGGAATTGAGTTCGTGAGATAATTGTGCAAAGGCGCCATTCTGGCTGTCAATCCTACATTGATGCCATGGCCAATTTGGGTATTTCGTTCTGATGAAATCTGTAAAGCTGAGTACTTGTGTGACCTGCTAGATGGGTACAAGCCAGGTCGAAACCTCCGGTCTGCGATGCGTTTTTTTTAAACAATTCAAGGCGTAAATTGAGAGGGTGTGGTGACCAACCTTTCGCCTCTGCAGGGCCTACAATGTGGAACAGGGTCCCCGAAACGTTGAAAAAGTCGTCCTCTCTGACAAACTTCAAAGCGGAACTCAAACTCATCCTGTTCCGGCTATGAACAATATGTGGCGCATTGAGGGTGCCGGAGCGGCGTGAACATCTTGCGCAATACAAGGAAACATACTTACATAATAGGCCTACATATAATAGAAATTGTAATCATCACCCAAGTAGCCGCAATACAAGGAAACATACTTACATAATACATATAATAGAAATTGTAATCATCACCCAAGTAGCCGCCCGATCCTCCTGGACCTACACTTTGTTGTGAAAGTTAGGTACGAGCTGAAGCTCATGGCAACGCTGATCTTCATGGGTCTACATCAGTGTGCGCAAGGTCTCCGTGTTGGGTGTGCTTTCGGTTGCCACTGCGCACTCGCCTTGTGACGTCAACTGAATTTTTTTCTTCTGTATAGAACAAAGCAAAACCGCGGGAACCAAAACGTTTGTACTATTTAGTGAACATGCGTGGCGACATTGGCCATAAACATTCATATGAAAAATAATTGGTCTTGGTCGCATGCAAGCGTCGAATGTGTTGTCGCTTTATTGCTTTGAAACTGTTGTAGACGTGGGATGTGATGACGGGTGCTGTTTGAGAGAAAATAAGGCTAACGGGATGTTAAAAAGGAGAAATATCAGCATAAACCATATTCTAATGAGCAAGTCTGAGAAAATGAGGCATCAAAGATCGCTACTGACAGCTGCAATGCACATAAACCTGGCTTTTTGCTGACATTGCCTTCAGAAGTAGGTAATCGTCATTTCTTATCTGGCATACTTTTTTACTTTCCAACGAAACAAAGAGTTTGCTGTGTATGAGAAAAAAAGGAATGTTGCAGGTGTTGTGAATGTTCTAGATTGTACAAGAAGATTGTAGCGCAATCGGTTTGTTCTTACCAGCCTCTCCACTAATTTGGTTAGCTGGTCACGCGGTTGAGTCGAGAAATTATTTGTCTTGACGGTGTCACGTGACGTCATTCGTGAAGCTTCGCAGCAGCGGAGCAGATCGTAGGCTGTTCTCGAAAACTCTGGAACCTGTGTTTATGTACATACAAAGTGCGATAAAGTGAGAGAGAGACACGAGAGGGCAGATATGACAGAGTTACGGTGAGAGCTTAACTAGAGGATAAACAAGTCCTCCTTTGTAAGTAATGGGTCCTCTGCGGCACTGCGCGTAGAGTGAAGTTGCTATGCCGATATTGTTTACTGTCACCGCTGTGTATCGACCAGTGCGTGAATAAAGTTTATCGAATACGACCACCAGCGTTTGTGAACTTCGACTTCCCGGCGCAAGCTAGGAGAACCCCCGAACAACAGAACATTGCAAGAGAAAAGTGCAACACAGGCAACATAATAATCCTTTCTCCTTCTCCCAACGGCTACTCGTGAAGAGTACGGAATGGCCTGTACTTGTTAGATAGCTCGATCGCCGTCTTTGGAGGCAAAAATGGGAGGAAATCGCTTTGAACACCATGACGAGAGGGCTGTCGCTGATGGCTGCCTTCAAGCCTTTCCGTGACGCTGGCCTACGATTACCGTGCCATAGAAAAGAAAATCAAGTAATATGCATGAAATGCCTTGTTTTTGTTCATGCATCTGATACATTGCTGGGAATTAAACCACACAGACGGTTTTCTTTCTGCTCGCCAAATTCATTCATGAAGATATCGATGCAAAACGACTTATAGATTTACAAATGGCGTGCGATGTCTCCACTTTATGTGATAATGTTCCTCACTTAACAGCAATCGCTGACACAAGCGGACTGAATGATGTATTTGGGTTTTTAGGGGAAACCGCAGTGGATCGCGATAGGCTTTCTCACAGGTAGGACATACTCGATGGCATCTGACACTGCATCTTGTTTTTCTTATAGGATCTGGTACGGGCAGACGCGCCAAGCAGAATACCCAGATGTTGCTCCCGTGACTCCGGTGACGGTTGTGTGGTCCGAGGTTCCATCCTCCATCAGCCTGCCTCCCAACCTGACTCGACTCCGAGCCGTCTTTTTAACGGCCATCCACACAAACGGCACCCGAGCTGTGTCTACATTCCGCCAGGGTAGGCAAGCACGATACAGATGGGGCGGCAAGGCAAACAGTCAGGCACACACACACACATTCAAGCTCACGCCCGGACAAGCACATAGAGGAGGCAGGCAGACAGACTGCCTTGCACTCCGGAACTGACAACGATAAACACACTGACATCGACAAAAGATAAATGAAGTTTGAAGCTTATTCACGAGATGGGTATTATTTTAATTTGAATTAGTTCTCGGTTCACTCTGAATTCGACAACTAGAGACAAATCATTTTTTAATAAATAGATTGTGTCGGTGATATGACGTATTCTTTCCTGTCCGAAGTGTATTGATCGGTTTTCTTTTTTCTTTTTCGTTTTAGTTCTGAGTGGATGAGCTCCACCCTGTTCCAATAGCCTATCCTACACTACGATCGATCTGGTGCTAATTGTTGCACAAAGAATGATCACAGGATGTACATGCTGCAAGCTAACTAGATCAGGCAATGCTGGTAACACCGACATAGTCAAAGGTCATGCACGTCCTTTTCACTGAACTCATGGCACGACATGAAAACTCTGTAGACTCTACTTTACTGTGCTCCCGTTCCTCACAGCTGCCGACATGTCCAAAAACAACTCGCTTTTCATCAGTCACGTGACTGATTGGAGCGCCCTCTGGGGACGTGGTCGCGTGGACGTGAAAGGAAACTCCACACTGTCACGTGTCAACTATGGCGCCCTCTATTACCTGCTGTCCTCCTGCCCCCTGGTGGAAGACGAATCCTGGCCATTCGTAGGTCTGGGCCCGGGAGGACTAGCACATGGTGCGGCTGACAAGGTGTGAAACGAACATCTCTTGATTAAAGTAGCTCTGGCTTTTCTGTGGTTGATGCAGGGATTTTTGTATGTGCTGAATCATGGACACTTCACACGTAACGGTACGATGACATGATATCTCCTTCCATCATTTCCAAATGTTTTTCTTCGTAAGAATTTTCTTAAGAGGACCTTCGCGTGTGTAAATGTAAAGCATACATGTACTTACAAGACTCAACAACTCCATCTGTAACTTACCAAATATTCACAAGAGCGGTGGAACCACTTTTCAGGTGTCCTTTTATCCTCTATCAGCGACACGAAAAGAGTCTCCCGACGCGATTCGTAAGAGGCGAATAACTAGGGACACCGTGACTTGATTTGCGTTTACTCTCGACTATTATTTCCGTACTCAGTGGTCTCATAGAGCCTGCACAGGCTGATTGGCCGTACAACTTCATTCATCCATCCATCCACCAACCCACCCACCCACCCACCCACCCACCCATCCACCCATCCACCCGTCCATCCATCCATCCATCCATCCACCCACCCACCCACCCACCCACCCACCCACCCACCCACCCATCCATCCATCCATCCATCCATCCATCCATCCATCCATCCATCCATCCATCCATCCATCCACCCATCCATCCATCCATCCATCCATCCATCCATCCATCCATCCATCCATCTGACTCCAGTAACGCCTTAGCATGCTGGAAACAGTGATTCCGTGCGTCACTCCAGCGACCGTGAAAATAATAGACACATTGTCGTTTCTGCATTGTTTAGAGAACAAAATAGTTTTGGAAAAATCGCACGCACCTATGTATTGAAAGAGGTGTTTATTTGTTTCTGTATAGGCTTTCAACCCAGCGATACTTTTACATTCATTGATATTGTTGTCGGACATGCCGTGCGCGTTGGAGTTCGGGTTGACGGTTGTAATAATGATCTGAAGTTAATTCAGACGGAAAACCTCATAGACCAGCCACGATATGGCTTGATATGGATTAACTGTCGTCCATCAGTTGGCTATCGCAGGTGTTCATTTGAATACAGAAAGCGTCACAGCGTTTATGCTGACGCATGAATATACACCACCCGGAACACCTTATCAGCCGTTGATATTTCTCGTGATGACTGTTTCTTGCGAACCTGCTGTGGATTAAGGGCGAGAATAGGGCGAGTTGAATGAGGCGAACAACTAGGGACATCGAGACGACTTGCTCTTATTCTCACTCGTTCAAGTGATTTTAGTAATTGGCCGTACATAGTCTACAGAGGCTGATAGGTAGTGAAATTCCATTCGTCATTCATCATCCATTCTTTCATTGATTCATTCATCCATGTCACGCAACGTTGCCACGTTACGTATGACTTTGCCTGCATAGAGCCGCGCATGCTCTAAAGCGTACGTGATATTTCATCGTGCTGTTCCAGTCCTAAACCAAGGATCCGTTGCAGGACTACATGGGCCACATATTCTGGGACCAGGACACGTGGATGTTTCCGGGACTGGCCCTGCTGCATGGCGACATAGGTCGCGTCATCGCCAGCACGCGGCTCCGTACACTCCAGGCAGCCCGGATGCGCGCCGCCAATCACAGTCTCCCCGGCGCCATGTTTCCTTGGGAAAGCGGCTTTACTGGTACAAGCGCTGCAGCCAGGCTTCATGTTGTAGTAGAAGATAGACTAGTGTAACTCTCTCTCTCTGTCTCTCTCTCTCTGTCTCTCTCTCTGTCTCTCTCTCTGTCTCTCTCTCTCTCTCTCTCTCTCTCTCTCTCTGTCTCTCTCTCTCTGTCTCTCTCTCTCTCTCTCTCTCTCTCTCTCTCTCTCTCTGTCCGCGTGCGTGCGTGTGTGGTGCGTCTATGAACATATGTTTGTGTATGTGTATGTGTTGCGTCTGGGGGTGTGTGCGTGTATGGTTTATGTGCAGGCACACATTTGCGTGCATCCGTGTTTCAGTACTGCCATCATTTAAATTTCGAATTATTGAAAAAGAAGAAGGCTTAATTTAATGCCATCCAAATATCTGACCACAGTGGTGTATTTTGAAAGAATTTTCTTCATAGTTCGCAGCGTACAACTGCTTAAAAACTTCGCAAAACGTTTGGACGTGTGTACTTGTATGCATGATATGTATACAACATATATACTGTGATGTAAAATACTTTTTCACAAATTCCTTGAAGCGTGTTGATGTTTCAACTCCAGAATCCATGGTACACAATACACATACGGAAATACATACAATTGCAAGCACGTTGGCGCATGCATACGCACGCAGGCGCGTGCACATGCACACACGCACTCATGCGCGCGCTCACGCACGCACGCATGCACACAGAGAGAGAGAGAGAGAGAGAGAGAGAGAGAGAGAGAGAGAGAGAGAGAGAGCACACACACACACACACACAGAGAGAGAGAGAGAGAGAGAGAGAGAGAGAGCACACACAGAGAGAGAGAGAGAGAGAGAGAGAGAGAGCACAGAGAGAGAGAGAGAGAGAGAGAGAGAGAGAGACAGAGAGAGAGAGAGAGAGACAGAGAGAGAGAGAGAGAGAGAGAGAGAGAGAGAGAGAGAGAGAGAGAGAGAGAGAGAGAGAGAGAGAGAGAGCACACACACACATTCACATCTATTCGTGTCCTCAGGCCTGGACGTGGGACCATCAGCAGAGTGCAACGAGCAGGAGCTGCACATCAGTGGGGACGTGGCCATGGCGGCCATGCTGTACTGGCGTCTGACGGGGGACGAGTCCTACCTACGGGCAGGGGGGACGGACCTCCTCGGGGACGTGGCTGCCTTCTGGGCCTCCAGGGTGGTGCTCAACCCCGAGTCCGGCAACTACGAGATCCTCGGTATGCTGCCGTTCCTCGCTGTCGACATGTACTCTCTGTGTGTTGGGGGTAGGAATAAACTCACTGCGTCTCTCTAGTCGAATCGAAAAAGGCGAATAACTAGGGAAACCGTGCCTTGACTCGCTCTCACTTCAAGCAGCTCTGGTGATTCCCCAGTCAGTGGCATTGTGCAGCCTTCAGAGGCTGATAGGCCGTCAATCGTCATTCATTCGTTTGTTCATTCCTCGCTGTCTTTTCAGCAGCCGTGCTTCATAGCATGGCCACAAGTCGTGTCATCATTATCATCGTCGACATTCTTGAAAACAGGAGGCCGGTGTTGGACTCGTAGGCGAGTAGAAAAGAAGTAATGGAGACCTTTGTCCGACTACAAAATTTTTTTACATTCCAGAGCTTTCGGGGCCAAGTAGGCTCCTTAGTCAGTGAAAGGCTATGTGAACGTGTCTGCCCTAGTATTTTTGAAGACATTGTAGTCGACGCCGTCATCATCGCCGTCACTACCATCGCCATGACGTTTCAAGCAGAGGTGTCATTTCATCGTTGACATTCAAGTGAATGTTTATGTCGACTACGAGTACGATATAATTTTCAACCGGTGTTTCTACAATGTCTTGTTGATGTCGTTTGCATTAAGATTCTTCAGTCAAAGGAAGCTAGTGGTCAAAAGGAACATGAAAGGTCCTCGGTAAAAACGTAAAACCGTTTCTCCTGAAGTTACAAATGTCTGTCAGTTTGGGCTCCAGCATGTGCGTGGGATTACCCAACTTTGCGAAACGGTTAAAGCTTTGTGAAAAGCATTCGTTCTTGCCAGACATCCGTGGGGAAAATTCTGAAGACCCCAAAGCAGCCATCACCAAAAGTCACGTGGAGACAGACGGAAGGGGATGTCGACCTGTGCTGCATAAAAGTTACTTGGTCCTGTAAACATTCTACATTACTAACATGCATTCTGGAGTAATGATATTTACCCTGACGACTACAGCCGAGACATACGTGAGATGAACCAACAGAGCGTCCTAGCTGTAGCATTTCACTTTGCATGTTACGTATACTAAAAAGCTCCCAGAGAGTGCAAACCTCCGCCAAGGCAGCCACAGCGGTGGAGGTCTCGCAGGACCTTTTCCATGGCCCGTAAAATTCAGGCAGCATGTTCTGTTAGCCAGGCCCGACGCTACGGTCCATTTTTGCGCCTGCTAGCTGTCTCTGAATGGGGAACGCATATGCCGGTTTGCAGCACAGGACGGCCTATGGCTTAGGCGATAACATTTCTGTTTTGGGTTGTAATTTCAACACGAGATAACAGATAACCTCCAAAATGATTGTTTCTTGGGTGAAACTCTGACCTTGCACCAAATTTAATTAGAATAACTTTCGAACTTTTTGAGTTATTTTACCAAATAACGAACGAACTAACTAACGAACCAATGAACCGATCCACAAAAAATAACCTCCGTAGCGGAGGTGATTGTGTCCAAGTAGATCTGAACAACACAGATGAATGCAAGTCCTTAGCATCTATCTTAAAGGTCTTGATGCACATATGGTAGGTTTTTGCAGAAGCTTTTCACCCGTGTTTGAAGCTAAGACTGCTGAACACTTTGCAGTGAGTGGATTTTCAACTGCTTCATTGCTAGTGTGTGTGTGTGTGTGTGTGTGTGTGTGTGTGTGTGTGTGTGTGTGTGTGAGTGTGTGTGTGTGTGTGTGTGTGTGTGTGTGTGTGTGTGTGTGTGACAAAAACACAGAATAATTTATGTTGACAAAGAGGTGACAGCACCTTGTCCGCTCTCCTCAAAGCCCTCATACGAATCTCCTATTCACAAGTAATGAACTGCACCACAACATGCTTGCCTTGTGCCCGCTGACACCTAATTGACTTATTACATCAGTCAGAGAATCTTTGATAATTTCTCCCGCAGAGGTGATGCCCCCGGACGAGTGGCACAATCCGGTGAACAACTCCGCCTACACCAACGCTTTGGCCGCACTGAGTCTGACCAGTGGCGTGTGGGCAGCGGAGCGTGACGGCCGCACCCCACCCTCCAACTGGTCTCGCATTGCGGCCCGCCTCTACGTGCCTTTCAACTCCACCGCCAGGTTCCACCCTGAGTACGATGGCTACACTGAAGGTAGGAAACTCCATAATAACCCTTCCCCCCCTCCTCCCCCTTCCATTTCTCCCCACCCTTCCCGCCCCATTCCTGACCTCCACTACCAAACCCTCCCGATCCACATCTAATGACGTGTGTATGTTTGTGTGTGTGTGTGTGTGTGTGTGTGAGTGTGTGTGTGTGTGTGTGTGTATGTGTGTGTGTGTGTGTGTGTATGGATAGACATGGTGAGGGGAGGGAGGAGGGGGATTGAGGGGAGGGGGCGGAGAGAGAGTATGTGTGAATGTTAACAACCCACCAAATAACAAACCAACTGGCCGATTAAACAACCATCCATTCAAGCGACAGACCTGGTCAGCAAGCAGAGCATGCAAGTGAATGGACAAGGGAGCGATTGAACAACCATCCATTCAAGCGACATTCCTGGTCAGCAAGCAGAGCATGCAAGCGAATGGACAAGGGAGCGATTAAACAACCATCCATTCAAGCGACAGACCTGGTCAGCAAGCAGAGCAATCAAGCGAATGGACAAGGGAGCGATTGAACAAACTAGAGAGCGCTCTGAGATAGCAAACCTCCGCCAAGGAAGCCGCAATTTTTCTTCCATGGTTTGTGTAATTCAGGCAGGATGTTATGCTTGCCGGGCCTGAGCAATGATTATAGGTTACACAAAGATAGTTCATTAGCTCATTGTTGTGAGGATCGAGACACGTTGCGCCCCAAGCGGGAATAAATATGAGTGAATCAAGGGAAGTAATCACACCACTTATATAGAGACATGTAAAAACTGCTTGTTTGTCGACGCGTTTCTGATGCGTTCCGATCATGTTTGTGAATAAAATTACGGTGTAATGTGTAATAAAATGATATGCTGCAATAATGGGGGTGTTTTGGCTTTGTTTTTGTAGCAGGCGTTGTGAAATCGAAATATTTGGTTCATCGAAATGGATGGTTCTGCGCATGTCCGTGAGCCTATAGTCCGTTTAAACATTGCTCTGTCAGTGGAGACGCTACTGACTTCGCACACAAAGATAGTTCATTAGCTCATTGTTGTGAAGGAATATGGGACGCCAAAAACATGGCGGAAAAACACAGGATTGCGAATGGCCACTGCAGCGCTATTAACTGTGGCAACAACAGAAAGAAACGCCCAGAGCTTTCGTACTTCAGGTCTCCACTGTCAGAGCAATGTTGAAACGGCCGGACTATAGGCTCACGGACATGCGCAGAACCATCCATTTCGATGAACCAAACATTTCGATTTCACAACGCCTGCTACAAAAAAAAGCCAAAACACCCCCATTATTGCAGCAAATCATTTATTACACATTACACCGTAAATTTATTCACAAACACGATCGGAACGCATCAGAAACGCGTCGACAAACAAGCAGTTTTTACATGTCTCTAAGCGGTGTGATTACTTCCCTTGATTCACCCATATTCATTCCCGCTTGGTGCGCTGCGTTTCCGAGCGTCTTGTAACTCTATATAGCAAAAGCTCGGCATGAGCTATCTTTGTGTAACCTATAATCTTTGGCCTGAGGCTACGAAGTTTAGTTCACTTTAGCGCCTACTAGCTGTCTCCGAGTGCGGAATGCATACGCCGGCGTCAACAGTTTGACGTCATCAACCTCATGATGCGCGATGAAAATTATCTGTATACTTCCAATTCCGAAACTACATAACAGGTAACGTCCTAAATTTGTGGAATGTTCCTTGGGTGAAACCCTGACCTAATATCAAATTTTATTCGAATCCGCTGTGAAGTTTTTGAGTTATTTTGCCGAATAACGGACTGAAGATCGAACTAACCAAAGGAAAAACATAGTCTCCTTGGGGGAGGTAACGAGGGAACGAACAACTGAAAATGTGTTAATGTCTTGCTCGCTCCCCATGCAAGTTGCAGTGGGAGTGTCGCGTGAGCCCGCATTCCCGTGCATCCTTGCAAGTCATTTTTTCCCCCAGAGGGCACTGTGATGCACGAACCTGGTCAGTGACTTCCCCACAAGAATGTTGAGTCAGTCATTGTGTGAAGCTGAGCTATGGAACATTCTTAAATCGGATGCCCAAATCGCAGAATATGTGGATAGTAACCACAAGAGCAGTTTTGTGGCTCCAGTTTGGCACCATTGCAGCAGCAACTCGGCAACAATAACCTGTAGAGCTTTTCTTGTGTCTGCTTTGATGATTGTCTGACTGTAGGTTGCATGCTGTAGTTTCATGCCACAGATGATTGTCTGACTGTAGGTTGCATGCTGTAGTTTCATGCCACAGATGATATGGGTTTGATCCTTTGACTTTCTTCCTAGTGTGTGCTGTTCCACAGGGATAGGGGTCAAGCAGGCTGACGTGGTCATGCTAGGCTACCCTCTGGGTGTGACCATGCCAAAGGATGTGCGCCTAAACGACCTAAATATCTACGAGAAGGTATGAATCTTCTGCTTCCTTTTCTTTTCGATGAGCTTTTCTCGATGATGATAATAACAATAATTGTACGTCATCATTGTGTAAGAATAATTTCTGGTAAATATCATCATGGTTGCAAACGGCAATGTTTCGTTACACGACTTTTCAGCCGGTACGTACTGCGTCAGCGCTTTACCTTTTCCTTTGCAATAAAAAATACCGTGTTTTTATCCCCAGGACTATGCAAATGTCTTTCACAGCAGACAAAAAAACTGCGGCTAATCTTACTCACTCAAATGTGATAAGTGCGTTCCAGTCTGAAGGATACCCGCTACACTACGTTGAGTGTTTCTTGTCCGTCCAGGCGACACCCAAAGGTCCGGATATGACGTGGAGCGTGTTCGCGATCAACTGGCTGGACGTTGGTCAGTTCTCCAAGGCTGCCGACTCTTTCTTTAGGGCGACGACCAACGCCAGGCTTCCCTTCTATGTAAGCAGAATTTATAGTCTAAAGGCACCAAAAACCAAGCTCTCGCCAAGGTTTGATATATGCCTTGTTGAAGACTCATGGCATGCAAACAGTGCCAGCACTCTGAAGCCTGATCAAAAGCGCGTTCCCCAGGGGAGAGCGATTCGTATCTATAGCTATCAAAAACGTTCGAAAATGAGTGTTCATGGCGAGCGCTCGTGTGTACAGATTTTAGTAGGAAAAAAGCTTTGGGCCTCGAGAGCGATCGCTGTGAATGTTCATCTCTGAACGCTTTTTATGCCTATCGATTCGAATTGTTGTTATCTTTGGAACGTGCCTCTAGCGTTCCATTGGATTCGTCTCGCGTGGCTGGGCGCACGTATTAATTAATTTGTTGCCACAATCTAGCCAGATAATTCTTTACCCTGGTGAGATGCATTATCAGGAGTGAGTGAGTGAGTGAGTGAGTGAGTGAGTGAGTGAGTGAGTGAGTGAGTGAGTGAGTGAGTGAGTGAGTGAGTGAGTGAGTGAGTGGGTGGGTGGGTGGGTGGGTGGGTGGGTGAGTGAGTGAGTGGGTGGGTGAGTGAGTGAGTGAGAGTGAGTGAGTGAGTGAGTGAGTGAGTGAGTGAGTGAGTGAGTGAGTGAGTGAGTGGGTGGGTGGGTGGGTGGGTGGGTGGGTGGGTGGGTGGGTGGGTGGGTGGGTGGGTGGGTGGGTGGGTGGGTGGGTGGGTGGGTGGGTGGGTGGGTGGGTGGGTGGGTGGGTGGGTGAGTGAGTGAGTGAGTGGGTGGGTGAGTGAGTGTGTGGGTGGGTAGGAGTGTGTATGTGAGTGAGTGGGTGTGTGTGGGTGGGTGGGTGTGTGAGTGAGTGCGTGAGTGAGTGAGTGAGTGAGTGAGTGAGTGAGTGAGTGAGTGAGTGAGTGAGTGAGTGAGTGAGTGAGTGAGTGAGTGAGTGAGTGAGTGAGTGAGTGAGTGAGTGAGTGAGTGAGTGAGTGAGTGAGTGAGTGAGTGAGTGAGTGAGTGAGTGAGTGAGTGAGTGAGTGAGTGAACAGTGTATGTGCGTGTGCGTAGCAGTTGACATCCATTTGGGTGGTAAGTTGCTAACAGACACAGGAGGGCAGGCGGGCGAGCAAGCAAGCACACAGGCAGGCACACAGACAAGCAGCCTGTCGGAAAGGCTGTGAGGGATGGGGAGAGGGAAAAACGGACGGACAGGCAGAATCACTGAAGACAAGACAGACGGATGGACAGAGGGACCAATGAAAAGACGGACACGGAACAGAGAGATGAACTTTCAGACTTGACAACACACACACACCACGCGCGCATTAACGCACGCAAGCGCGCATTAACGCACGCACGCACACACACACACACACACACACATACACACACACACACACACACACACACACACACAGAGTATTTATAAATAATTATGTCATAATTTAAAAAACCTATTTGGTACTCTTTGCAATTTTTGCAGCACATTCATAATCTGCTAAACTAATTCACTACGTCACAGCAAACTCCAGAACACAAACACATGTACAACGACTGGATTATTACTGAATACATGATGGAGAAGCTACATACCCCTGCGCCTATGCATGGCACTCATCGTGTGTGATGGTGCCCCCAGGTATGGACGGAGTATGCAAACGGGAATGGAGCAGTGAACTTCCACACTGGCATGGGCGGCTATCTTCAGTCCCTGCTTTACGGCTACGGAGGTCTTCGGCCAGAGGACGACCGGCTCCTTCTCAACCCCTCTCTCCCCCCTGGCGTCACTCAACTACAACTGGTGGCCTTCGATTACCTGGGCAGTTCCCTCGACCTGACTGTGACCTCAACCCAGATGACCTTGACCCTCACTCGTCAAGTCACAGCCTTGACCTTGGTAACGGACACTGGTGGGTCACGGAGGAATCTGGAGGAGAATGTCAAGGTCACGGTGTCCCGCCAGCCTGCCTACCTCACAAAGACTATGTCAGGGATAAATCCAATCGTGGGCTAGGGCGGTTTTCCGATAATGAAAATCGGATTGTGGAAGGCATGGGAAAAGACACAATATTAAAGTGATCAGAGGAGCGACAGATTCGCGAATAAAATTAATGCAATGAAATCACATGAAGTCGATTATTGAAAAAAAACCCGACCAGTTGTTAATCGTTGATATACCTTATGGCTGGTTTAGGAAGACAATCTCAGAACTGTATGAATTTACACACCTGCGCTTTTGAAATGATGATAACTGTTTTCTTCAGGAGGAAAATGTTGCCCCGTGGCACACATGGATGGATGGATGGTGTTTTAAGGCATATCAGCATTTGTAGGCTATATAAGGCCACTAAGCACGAAAATCACTTGAACAGTTTAGAACAAACGCGAATCATGGCACGGTGTCCCTAGTTATTTGCCTCTTACGAATCGCGTAGGGAGACGCGGTGGGTCAATTCTTACCCCGAACCCACAGGGGGACCATGGCACAGCGCGTATGCCATTGCCGTTCAGTGCACTCAGGTCCCAACCACTCGGGTTCATGCACTCAAAACTGACAATGACACACTAACCAACGCTTTCTCCATCCCGCACCCCCCACCCCCACCCCGCCATACAAAAGTATCAGTAAATCAAATGAAACTTAACATATTTTTCAGTTCGAGGGTCCTTTCCACCGAAAAGCTACTGTACGCATTTGGCCACCAAAAAGGGCCAAAATAAAAAATAAAATAAAAGAAAAAAATAAAAGAGCCTATAAAAAAGCGGTAATCGACGAGAAATCCGACTGTTTTGTTGCGCTAGGTGAAAGAGTTCAATGAAAAATAACGAGACTTGTGTATTTTTATGCTCCCTATGATCATTTTGTAAAGTTAAATGTGGAGAGCGAGCGAGCGAGCGAGCGAGCGAGCGAGCGAGAGAGAGAGAGAGAGAGAGAGAGAGAGAGAGAGAGAGAGAGAGAGAGAGAGAGAGAGAGAGAGAGAGAGAGAGAGAGAGAGAGAGAGAGAGAGAGAGAGAGAGAGAGCAAAACATTTATTGTGAAGACCTGCCGGACCATTACAAGGAAAAGAAAGTGACGCGAAACAGACAAATAGAGAGAGAGAGAGAGAGAGAGAGAGAGAGAGAGAGAGAGAGAGAGAGAGAGAGAGAGAGAGAGAGAGAGAACGAAACATTTATTGTGAAGACCTGCTGGACTATTACAATGAAAAGAAAGTGACGCGGAACACACACACACGCACGCACACACACACACACACACACACACACACACACACACACACACGCACACACACACACACACAGAGGGAGAGAGAGAGAGAGAGAGAGAGAGAGAGAGGGAGAGAGAGAGAGAGAGAGAGAGAGAGAGAGAGAGAGAGAGAGAGAGAGAGAGAGAGAGAGAGAGAGAGAGAGAGAGAGAGAGAGAGAACGAAACATTTATTGTGAAGACCTGCTGGACCATTTCAATGAAAAGAAAGTGACGCGGAACACACACACACACACACACACACACACACACACACACAGAGAGAGAGAGAGAGAGAGAGAGAGAGAGAGAGAGAGAGAGAGAGAGAGAGAGAGAGAGAGAATCCGACATGTTAGGAAGTTAATACTTTACAACTTACACACATTGTCGAAATCACAATCAAGACCATGGAAATTAAGACTTCGCATGACAATTTTGACGCGACAACAACATAAATAATGTCATTAGAAAGCGGCCATTCTCGAAAGTGGCAGTGAAAATGCGACAACTTCGACATAAAGTCACGATCATTGAGCGCGCACACCTCTTGTTGATCAGTTCGGGTTACCGTCATGATAGATGGATGGATGGATGGATGGAGTTTTACGGCCTATCAACCTTTGTAGGCTATATGAGGCCATTAAGCACGAAAATTACTAGAACAGTATAGAGTAAAGGCAAATGAAGTCACGGTGTCCCTATAGTTATTCGCCTCTTACGAATCGCGTAGGGAGACGCGGTGGGTCAATTCTTACCGTGAAACCACAGGGGGATTACCGTCACATGCGGCTTTTTAGGACAGAGAACAACCGGAGCCGGCTCCGGGGGAGCCGGGCCCGGCACTCCCTTTCTGCTATTTTACGCTTTTGCACGTTATCTTTGCATGGAATTTATCCAGACACACGACACATTAGGTGCTGTAAGAGTTTTTATGGCAGTTGTAGTATTTTCTTACATGCGGCTTAGGACAGAGAACAACCGGAGCCGGCTCTGGGGGAGCCGGGCCCGGCACTCCCTTTCTGCTATTTTACGCTTTTGCACGTTATCTTTGCATGGAATTTATCCAGACACACGACACATTAGGTGCTGTAAGAGTTTTTATGGCAGTTGTGTTGTTTATATTCATTTAACACAATACGTAGCGTGCAAAAAGTTATTTCGGCTCCCCCGGAGCCGGCTCCCGTTGTTCTCTCCCCTAAGCCGCTGCCATTACCGTCATGATGACGGACTTCTGTGGATTTGCCAAAGATTATAGGTTACACCTATAATCTTAGGATTTGCTACGTCTTCGTCGGCTTTGCAAGAACGTACCTGGTCAGGTGGGGGTTAAGCACTACTTTGGGTGGGTGGGGGAGAGAGAGAGAGAGAGAGAGAGAGAGAGAGAGAGAGAGAGAGAGAGAGAGAGAGAGAGAGGTGCATGCATGCACGCGCTCCGTCAAGTCTGAATAGTTCACTATTGTAAACCAAACCATGCGATCCTCAGGCGAACAGAAAGACACTTTCTCGGGACCAAAACCAACGGGTTGAGAGATGGCATCATGACTCCAAAAGCAGAAATACATTTGGCTGCCACAAAGAAACAAAGTCATGCTGTACCAAGTTCAGACGTATTTTTCTTGCACCATGAACATACGACAATAAGTCTCATCGCGAGGAGCGTGAACTGTGCTTTTCCCCGATTCCCACCTTGATGGAAATGTGCACACTTTGTAAGGTTTGGCGGGCAGAGACTTACATCAGTACTTTAAGACACTTTTCGTCTGCCGAATATCTCCTTGATCAAGTGAACAGTTTCATGCTGTAGAGAAATGTTTTTAATTCAACAATGCAACCCCCAGAGAGGATATCGTGAATTGTATGTAAATGAGTCAAAGGAGTTTCGTATCGAGTGACGTATTTTTGACCCCCGTCATTTCTCGAATTCGGTTGGACGCATCTTTGCTTCCGTCTGCTTTTGAAAGAGTCCGGTACGTTTGATTTTGTTTGTTTCCTTTTACATACAATCCATTCGACGACTGTGTTTTGGGAGAGTACGTTGAGTCGTGATTAGCGACATCAGCTCATCACTGATGACGAAAAATGGCGCCAATTCTCGTCGCGTTATCTAGTTGTCGTTTCGCCGCATGTCTGATGCTTGAAGTTGACTTACATCAACATTTAAAGCAATTTCAGATTCGAATGTGGGCTTAATGGTCGTGCTCGACCCTGCAATCGGCCATTCTTAGCATCAGATAGGCCTATACAGAAGGTGGTATCCATGTGCTATGGTTCATGATGCGGCCACCAGACTAGGTAGGCCCACTAGCAACAGTAAATAATGTAAAACGTTTCTGATGGGACAGAATGAGAAAACACGTCCGCTTTAGATTTAATCGTGTCGATCCGTCTGTCCAGCTGACCAAACGAGATGGCTCAATGTATCATCAATGTGCAAAGTAATCAGTTCAGCTCTGCGTTGAAAGTGTCGGATTTCTAAATCATGCACTGCAGCTGAGCTAGCTACAAATTGCCATCGGTGAGTTTTCATTGAAATCAACCAACTCTTCGTCCATTGCTTACCGAAGTACTTACACTTGCGATTACCAATGCTCTAGTCTATATTATTGATGGACAGTGACTTTCACATTTCTGGGCCAAACAAATATTGTCCAAAACTGAGACCAACTTCAGGTAAAAATTACCGAGGATCAGCCATCGACACAGTACATGTGGACAAGGTGATGATGATGATGATGATGTCCACTTGTATGGCGCACATATCCATGCTGGCAGCATGCTCAATGCGCAGGAGATTGAGGGGAAGGGAGAAAAAGTTAACAAAAACAGAGACTAGTGCACAGTCTTTCAGTCAGGTATGTCCTTTCATTTAAGACTATTTACACAGATCCCAAGTCAGAAAAAGGTGAGTCTTCAGAGTGCTCTTGAAGTGCTCTGGTGACACCGGCTTCCAGATCTCACTTTCGTGATCAAATGGATCATATTCTTGGGCAAAAACGGTTTAGAATACTCTGTGAATATAGTTAAGAACCACACTGTGAAAAATGTTCAAATAACATTAACAGGCTGAAAATCGAAACGGTAGATGGGAAAATACAGCTAGAAAGGATGTTGATGACACGATCAATCACTTAGCAGAACTTTTGACTAGAGGCCGACACACGCAACACAAGTTATAAAACCTTTTGAGCGGATGGAAAGCCCTCGGAAAGTGCGGCCACACTGTATCAAGGCAACCAGATCAAACTGTTTATCAATGCAAGGTTGGGAAAAGACGAGAGGATGGAGAGAACTTCAGAAATGGTGAGAGTGAACCTAAGCCTTCTCAGTGAAACGTGTCTTTGGGTGTGAGATTGGCGCTATATAAGAGCCAAAATACATACATATCAAAAAGACTTTATTCATGAAAATTGTACAACATTGCACACATGAAAAAATCAATGCATACACTCTCAGCCATTGAGTATCTGTAGAGAGCATAGACCTAATTTGGAATAAAGAGTAGTAGCGGCTGATCATATGGGCTTAACACATATCTCTGTTTGGCTACAACATATGATATGCCTTTGTCATTTGCAAGACCTTTATCACAATATATTATTTTTTCAAATATAAGTTTACATTTGTAGGCCTGTTAGTCACCTGTACAGTGTTTACCATCAGTTTGTTACATCTTTACAGACAGTTAGAAAATTATGATTAGCTTGATAGTAAAAACACTTAGAACAGTTAGTGGGCATTGACATGTGATCCTGGAAGCAGCATTAATTCATACAAACTTTCTCATCAAATAACACAATCTGGGGAAGTTGCAAACAAGATTTGGCACATAATGAGCCCTTTTTAAAATAGTAAGTACAATCAGGAGGCATTTCCAGTGAGTACACATGTTTCTGTTTGGGTGTACAGTGTTTAACACTGTCTTATATTGACATTACACACAGATAGAAATTACCATGTCAGAAGAGACACTTGAAATGGTGGACATTGAGATGCATTCCAGGAGTCAGCATCCATTCAAATAAACATACTGCATTGATTAACACTTGCTGGGAAAGTTGCAAATAAGATTTAACACATACCACAACACAATAGTATATCAGATAACTAATCTAAAGTACACAGAATATATTGCAAACAACAAGTGTCACAGTCCCTCCAGTTCAACATACATACATACATACATACATACATACATACATACATACATGAATACATACATACATACATTCGTGTTTGGTGATGAGGTGGGAGGTCGTCTCAATGCTTTGAAGAGTTTTGCAGTGGTAGAGCACAACTCACACGTCAAATGAAGCCTCCAGATGTAGGGTCTTTGCTAATAATATACGGGCAATCACGTTTTCAATTTCACGAACAAATTTGGCTTCAGGAGGGATGACGCCCGAAAACTTTGGCTTTATAAATTGGCTCCCTCTATTTTATTTCGTGTCTGATAGGAACAATCATATTTTACCATCATGTGATCAATGCACAGGGCCTTCTTCAGTGGGTCTAGCTGGTGAAATTTAGCCCTTGAGTCGGGGGTTCATTCATCATCTGCATGCTTGAACTTCAACAGCAAACATTACCACGACGTCTTATGCCATTGATACGATTTTCACTGTCCTTAATGCGAATAACTGGACCCCTTCGAGCAGAAAAGCCTCCTTATTATTATTTTTTCAATAATTTACCACTACCATTTGTATTAGAGAAGCCCACAGCTAGCAAGTTTTCATGTTAGTTTTCAGGGCATTAACTCGAATAGTTTTGTTACAGCAGCACACACACACACACACACACACACACACATGCTTGCATGCACAAAACAGCAGCAGCTCACACACAAACACACACACAAAGACATGTGCAGCATAGGCTACATTTACTGACGTCAGTTTTCCTCCCAGATATCTCCAGTTTCACGACAGAAAATTCTACTTGAAGCTATGGCTTGTACAAAGGTATGTGTTTTCAAAAGTTGGTAAGTGAGGTACAGGGAATAAATATTGCAGTCCTCCGCCGCTGTATGTTCCTCTCTTCAATGTCCACTGTACATATTTAATAATCTCTGATAAACTTAACATGTTTATGTTACATAGCAATAGGAGGCATATTGATCACAATGTTGAGATACATGTATTCTGCCAAAGTACAAAATGTGAGAAAACTTATCAATATAAAATAAATGTCAACTCATAGAGTTTGCAAACTTTGAATACTTCGTTCTATACAAAATGTATGAGCTCCGTGAAAATCATAAGTGCTACATTAGTATAGATTTTATCCTTCACACCTCCACCTCCCAATGCATTAAATCGCCGTAGCTTCTAATTGCAGCGCCTCAATAACATGATATACGGTTCCCTGATCAAGAATGGAGATTTGCAGCAGCTGAAGGAGATCTTTGCAGGGCTGACCCCCGACCAGAAGTCCCTCCTGGTCAACAAGGGCTTCGAGATAAGGTGGAGGAAGGGGTTGAGGGACTCGACTAATCCTCTCTATGAGGCCGTCAAGTACGACCAGGTCGAGCTGGTCAAGTTCTTCCTCACCTGCGGTGCCCAACCCAACACCTCGGCCGGCTTGACCAACCAGTCCATCCTGCACCTGGCGGTGTGCCACAACAGGATCGACATTGTGGAGACACTGCTGAACTTCGGGGCTGACCCCAACTGGAAGGATTCCAGCAGCCATGGCATGGAGCAGAGTGGCACGCTGCCTCTGTATGCTGCCTGTAGGAACGCCAACATGGACATCATCAAGCTCCTGGTGGACAATGGAGCCAATGTGAACATCCGTGACTTCCACGGTGACACGGGACTCTTCTACGCTGTGCGATCCATGCACTTGAATGTCCTGCGTCTGCTGCTGAGCCTGGGAGGCAACCCCTATGTGAAGAATGCATACGGGGACACGCCCAGCAGCCTAGCTCGCCGCATCTTCCCTGAGGGCTACGAAGTACTGGAGGAGGTGCTACTGAAGAAAACCATGGTGGGTAGGAACCCAGAAAACAAAGTGGAGTGTAATGGCGTAGATGAACAGTAGACTCAGACCTGCTCACTCTGCTGCATCCAGCAAAGTTCCTCTATGAATCATGACAAATGAGTGTGACATAGTCTTGTCTCACTTGAGATCTATCCAGACTGTGTTTGAAATTGGGCAGAAGCAAATGTGCCTTGAGTTACTTCATGCTGAAAAAAATCTAAAGGGGACTTATCAGTGGGATTCAAGACTGTCATTTTCACAGACTTGACTCCTGCTTGCTTCTATACCAAAGGGACATTTGTATTTGAGTACATTGGGTTTCATTGAGCACAAGACTGAACTCAATGACTTTGGATTGACTGAAAGTTTGATATGTCTTTCTCAGAATATTGATTTCACTGGGGTTTTTAATCTCATTATTTTTGAGACAGCTGCAAAAGCTCATGCCTGGTCACATTGGATCATGGCGAGTGTCCAAAGATGGCCCCCCTTCAAGTGAATGCTGACTGAATGTCTTGACAAAAGCACTCCACCTTATTTCACCTTTGGAAATGGACAAAACTCAGTCACTTGTGTGATCTATGTTATTTTTAATTGGATTAAGAAAATGTGTGACAAAGTTTCAACAAATGTTTTACAGAATTGCATGCTAAAAATTTTAATTTAAAAAGTTGATGTTAGTACACGATAACAAATAATAAATCAACAGGTGTGACAATGAACATGTGTGCTTCACACTGTTTGCACACGCACACAGTTCAGTGACATTGACCAGAAGAGCAATGCTTCTGTGACACAATGTCTTGTGTGGAGGTCCCATTATACTCATTACTATTGTTTGCTTTACCATCACTGGAAATTTTCACTGAGATGGTCACGATGCCCAGAATAAGATTTTGATCTTGGCTGTCCAGCTGTCTAGGGACAAGATCAAAATAAGCACTTGAAGCATCAACCAGTGCATGGTATGTATTGTAAATAGTTTACATTCCTAGGCCCCAAAATGTATGGGGATAAAAGAAGAGGGAGAAAAACAGTGAACATGATTGCTCCTGTCCTAGGGATGAGCTACCAGATGAAAAATAATTATGACATGTTCATAACATCACCCAGGATTCCATCAATCATTTTCATGCAGGGATGAATAAAACACTTGGGATTGTAATCTTCCCCTGCTGTCCTGAGTAAGAGAGTTAAATTTTCTTCACATGCCACGTGCTACCAGTGCTGTAGCCTTTCATGTGCTGGTGACTGTGCAGCAAAACTGATGAATGTTGTATAACACATTTCTATTGAAACGAACAAAAACCCACAAACAAACAAAACCTACTTTGATGTTGTGCTTATATCCCTGTACCTTCATGCAAGGAAAAGTTTACTCAAAATCTACACCTTTCAACAATCTTGAACTATGGGCAACTTGAGTACATTTGGACAGTTTACTTACATTCTACTGAATTTTTTTATCAACCCTGAATGGTACAAATTCAAGCTTTTGACCTACTACGGACAGCAGCAACTTGCCTGCCTTACCTTTCATAAAACACAAATACAAAATGGACATCATAGCCACTACTTTCTTTGCAGATTTTATTTAAGTTTTGGATGGAAAGAGTTCAGTTACCAAGTTGAGTTTTTTTTAATATGTCAGGTAGTGTTTCATGTGGAAGTATTAGACTTGAAAAACAAACAAATAAAACGGGTAAGTTTATCTTTTGAAAGTTTTTGCATCCAAAAGGTGAGGTTTCAAAGAGCTGCTGTTTGTGTTAAAACTGTTATGTGTTTAGTTCCATTTAGAGACAGCTGAAATCTGAGTATTAAAAGGAAGAAATACCAATAATGAAAAACTTGTTTGTAGTCAGAGCTGTCAACTTTACATGGATTTTGAGTTCAGATTCAATTTTAAGAAAGATATACAGCAACACAGTCGCAATGTACATCTTGGGAAAACAAATTCTCCCTCTTCCCAGAACTCTGAACATCCTACATTCAACAAGATCAGGTTCACACAATCTGATACAAAACATCATTTGATCATCAAGCAAAACCATTTTATTTACAAATGGTACATTCTTAACATCTGTGATCACTCTCTATTTTACATAATGAACAACCATTTTACAATAATGTACATCATGTATATTTACATATACAGCATATCCAAACCATGCCACTGCGACAACTCGGCAGAGGTAGGAAGGAAGCCAAGTAAAGGCTATGCGATGCGGCACCACTTCTCACTAATGGCCCACAGACGCTTGGCAGCAGCAGCATCCTTTCCCTGAGGAGCCACCTCCTTCTCCTTACAGTCACTGCAAGCACAACACAGATTCTACACCAGACTGAGTCAACAGAGCAGTAGGCTTTCACTGCCAAAGATGGAAACGGCACAGCTTCACAATTCTTTTATACTGGCAGTTCTGACTCTCCTAAATGAAACAGATATTTGATTTATTATTGTAATAGCCTGTATTTACTATTTGTTTCCTAGACAGTGCATTGATTTTGCATCCTTTTAGTTTAACTTTGAGCTGTATTTAACATTTTTTTCTAGACAGCATACTTTGGTGACAATCAGCATCCCGATTCCCTTATAGGATTAATAAAGTAGAATTGTAGTGTGTAGTGTCATTTGCAGTAATTAGTCCATTGAGCCATGAAGGAAGTTAACAATTTCATTGGAAATGGCTAGATGATTAAAATAATTTATTTTTCATTATCATGGTAATAAGTACATGTAAGGTTTCATCATACAGAGTTTTTAGCAAGATGCACTTTGTCACTTTCTCCTGAAAATAATGTGATGATGGATTAATAAAAAATACCAAGAATTATCATTCTGTTTTTTGTCGTAGCACTTAAGTGATGTGTTATTAGTCAATCATAGAGCGTCCTCCACCAACTTGGCTTTGGACTAATTGGTGGGTAAATGAGGGTGCGCGCGCAACACAAGAAAGTGTATCTGTTATGTCGAATAGAACAGCAGACGAATTTCTTTGCTGTGAACGAATGGGTCAGAGTAGAGGTCCATTGCTGCCTGGTCAGGAATCTGCGAGGGGGGGGTGCCAACCTTTCTTTAGCAAGCGGGGGGGGGGGGGGGAGCTTTTTTAGCAAGCGGGGGAGGGGGGGAGGGGCGGGTTTCCAATCTTATTTTAACAAGCGGGGTGGGGGGGGGGGGGGGGTGCGTTTCCAAAATATTTTTATCTAGCGGGGGGGGGGTTCCAAACTTTTTTTAGCAAGCGGAGGGTGGGGGTGGGGGCTTTCCAATCTTTCTTTAGCAAGCGGGGGGGGGGGGGGAACTTTCCAAACTTTAACAAGCGGGGGGGGGGGGGGGGAGATTTCCAAAATTTTTTTAACGTTGCGGGGGGTGGAGGGGGGGGTGGGTCTCCAAGCTTTTTTTAGTAAGGGGGGGAAGGGGGTTCCAAACTATTTTTAGCTAGCGGGGGGGGGGTTCCAATTTTTTTTAGGGGGCGGGGTTTCCAATCTTTTTTAGCAAGCGGGGGGGGGGGGGGAACTTTCCAAACTTTTTTTAACAAGCGGGGGTGGTGGTGGTGGGAAGATTTCCAAACTTTTTTTAGCAATCGGGGGGGGGGGGGGAGGGGGGGTGGGTTTCCAAACTTTTTTTGCAAGCGGGGGGGGGGGGGTCCAAACTATTTTTAGCGAGCGGGGGGTGGGTGGGTGTGGATTTCCAACTCTTTTTAGCACGCGGGGGTGGGGGTGGTTTTCGCGAACTAATTTTAGCAAGGCGGGAGTGGGGGTGGGTTTCCAAACTTTTTTCGGCAAGCAGGGGGGGTGGGGGGTGGGGTTTCTCAAAAAAACAAAAAGAGACAACTATTTGTAGCTAGCGGGGGGGGTGGGGGTGTTTTCCACACTTTTTTTTTAGCAAGCGGAGGAGGGGGGCTCTTCCAATCTTTTTTTTTTTTTTTTTTTTAGCAAGCGGGGGTGGGTTGGGGGTGGTGCTTCCGGTTAGCTTAGCGGCAGATGATTGCTTTCCCCCCCAGCGCCTACCCCCTCCCCCCCCCCCCCGCCGCTTGGTACAACAAGTTTGAAACCCTCCCCTCCCCCCGCTTGCTACAAAAAGCTTGAAAACCCGCCCTAGCCCCCCCCCCCCCCCCCCGCTTGTCTAAAAAGCCCCCCTCCCCTACCCGCTTTGCTAAGAAGATATGGAAACAACCCCCCCTTCCCCCCCCCTCCCCCCCGCAGATTCCTGACCAGGCAGCAATGGACCTCTACTCTGACCCATTCGTTCACAGCAAAGAAATTCGTCTGCTGTTCTATTCGACATAACAGATACACTTTCTTGTGTTGCGCGCGCACCCTCATTTACCCACCAATTAGTCCAAAGCCAAGTTGGTGGAGGACGCTCTATGATTGCCTATTATGTAGATTTGGTGATGAAATGATTTAAGTATCTCATAGTTTAATCTGATAAATGTGACCAGTTTTCATGAACCGAGTCTTAACTCACATGCAGCAAAAATGCAGTAGAGGCTGACAAAGATGATGAGGGTGGATTTTGTGCATTTTGATGTTTTGGCAAAACTGAATCAAACATAGTTACTTTTCGTAATTAAATGTTGGAAAGTTTCTTTTTAGCTTAAAAACACAAAAAATTGCACTGTATTGCACCAACCCATTCAAAAGTATTATACATTTTCTTCCTCCATTTTGCATTTTTAGTTGAAAAATAACAATCATTTATTGTCAAGATCAAATACTTTTCCATTTATTTATTATTCTATTTTTATATCAAATGAATGATTAATTCTTGCAAATTTTGAAGAAAAAAACAAACATAATTTTTGTAAGTTAAGACTCGGGTTGTAAAAACGGATTGCAAATATCCTTTTCTTTTCAGCTTTTGACCACCATACATGCATCATGAAAGGCTTCCCCCACCCCCAAAGATGCACACACACACACACACAGTTAATGATACACATGCATGCACATGCACGCACACACACACACAGCACACACACTTGGCATATTTATCATTTTCTGTTCAGTCCCCACCTAAAATATTTCCCTGTGACACCATCCAGCTCAGATGCCAGTGCACAGTAGAGGGTGGTCTGGGCGCCTTGTCTTGGAGACTTCATCAGCAGCCAGGTGACTGGTGTCAGCATGAAGCTAGAGAAGTAGGAATTGGTGATGCTCATGTGTCGTCCCAGCTCTGTCTTCACCACTCCAGGATGCAGTGCATTCGCGGTCACCCCTGTGCCTGGAAAGAAACTCAAGTTCACTGGCACTGCATTTTCTAAACTACAGAGCACTCTGAGAGTGCAAACCTCCACCAAGGACGCCACAATTTTGCTTCCATGACCTGTATGTACAGTTTGGTTCATTATAGCGTGTGCTGGAGGTCTGTAATGAGTGAGTGCAGAAGCATACACCAGCATCATCAATAGTTTGACGTCATCAACTTCATGAAGACAGAAGAGTGATACAATTTTATCGGAATGTTTGTAATTCCCAAACTAAATAACAGATAACCTCCTATATTTAATGGATTGTTCCTTGGGTTAAACCCTGACCTTGCATACAATTTTATCAGAATCTGTGGTGACCTTTTTGAGTTATTTTGCTGAATAACAAGCTGAGGGTAAAACATGACCTCCTCAGTGGAGGTAATAACTTTTCACCCAAGGAGAAAGGTATAAAGTTATCAGTAGCATGGCACAGGTGGGTTGATTTTGTAATAATTGTGAATATAAGAAAAAATGGAATCGTAGAGACATAACTGCCACTATGGCGCAAGTTAAGACTGAACGACTGTGACTTGTTTTCATGAATACAGCTTTCATTGATCTGTTTTAATGCACATTTCCTAGAAAAATAAAGTTTTCTGAGTTCATCTTCATTATTGTTATGGCAAAAGACCTCTCCTTAATGAATCTCGTAAACTAATTTTGGCATGGCCCAACTTTGAATATGCAACTACACTGCGTGATGTGTGTTGCCATGTTCACAATATGACAAAAGCTTTGTGTTGACAGAAGATCATAACAAAATTGTAGTTAAATGCATAGTTTACATCTTGTGTCCATCTACACTCTTTCAACTCATACACCTCTTTTTGCCACACTTGCAGATGAAGGAAATATGAAATCTTCCTTGAGATTGATTATGTCATAAACGTACTATACAACAAACATCTTTTTCTTTTATCTCAGATGGGATTAGCAGATGAATGATACATATTAACCATTCTTTCCATCAACTGTAAGGATATTTACCAGCATCATGCAGAGATATGAGCAGTCCCTGCAGAAATACCATGGCATTACTGTTAATGCAGGAAGGAACAAACAATGAAAACACATAAACACATGTAAAACAAAAAGGCAGATACCCTGCAGTCTCTGTGCCAGTTCCCTGGTGAAGAGGATGTTCGCCAGCTTGCTCTGGGCATAGGCAGCAGAAGGGTCATAGTGCTGGGCACTGTTGAGGTCATCAAAGTTGATCTCCCCTCGTGTGTGGGCCAAACTGGACACGTTGATAATGCGGCTGGGAGCTGATGCTTTCAACTTGTCCAGCAGCAGCTGGGTCAGATAGAAGTGGCCTGCAAAGTAACAAAACATGACCTGCAAAATACCAAAACACAATTTGAGAGAAGATGGTGAGAGATAGGATAACATGGAAGGAGAGTAAAATGTGGTAATATACCATGAGCTGAAAAGTATTGACTGAAATCTGTGAAGGCAGAATGCAATAATTTATGGCAACACTTCAGACTACTGGTGTTGAAACTAGAGAGAACAAAAAAGCCATTTCATTTTTAAAAAAGAGTTGTTAATCATTACAAACATAACCTAGAAAAAGATGTGAAGATGTTTAATTGTTCACTCAGTATTGTAATAAATTACCACTAAATACTGAAACATGCTGGAAACATACTAGCATTCCTTACAAACCAAAGTTAAGCTTTATTTCAATTTCATCCATTACTTCTGAGGAAAATTTTCTTGAGAAATGTCATCCCCAGTCACAACTGTGATTCTTCCATAGGAGAGGCATTCTGGTGAAACACCTTGCCATTAACCATTATGACCTATTTCTTTCACTAAACCTGCCTGTGACTGACCTGAAAAGATTGGTACAGATAAATGTGATCTCTTTTCCATCCTTGAAATTTATCAGACAACTCAGAAGCTGGGCAACTTTTACTCATTGATCTGACTTAGATCCCAGGATGGATGGATGGATGGATGGTGTTTTACAGCCTATCAGCCTTTATAGGCTATATAAGGCCATTAAGCACGAAAATCACTTGAACAGTATAGAGTAAACGCAAATAAAGTCACGGTGTCCCTAGTTATTCGCCTCTTACAAATCCCGTAGGGAGATAGATCCCAGGAAAATGGACCATTTGACATGTCAACACTCTCAAAACGTTTCAATATTTGACTAGCTTCAGCACCAGAGCACCAGCTGCTGTCATGGAGTTTTATCACAGTGCAGTGCTATTCAAACACCACAGCTGATTCTAAGATGAAAAACAGCAATATGACATAACTACTTTGTCCCAAAGGGTGTATCGCAACAAAAAACGTGTCTAAATATAGAGTGTTCATTGATCCCTGAATAGATCTGGAAAACCCTACATGTGATGATTGACCTACACAGTGCATTTGTCCATCTACAAGTACAAATAGAACGCTTCTTGTCATTTCAATCGACTGAGAATTTTCTGATCTGTCTGTAAATCAATGTCTGTTCTATGTTTGGACACACGTTTTTTGTAACATAAATCGTCCCCTGTATTAATAGATATCAGGAAAGTTGTCCATCAACATGAATAGACCTGGGAAACCTCTGTGATCTAATTGTAGAAAAGCACAAACCAACTGTCTAATCAGCATGGCGTAAACATTGTTTGGCTTGAAAATGACATCAGATCTATTAATATCGTCCAATGAAAGTATCGATGAACATTCTATGTTTAGACACTTTTTAAAAATTGTGACAGAGTGACGTGATGATGATGTTGATGATGATGATGATGATGATGATGATGATGATGATGATGATGACGATGGCTATGAAAGGAGAAGCCTGACCCACCCAAATGGTTGACTCCTAGCTGTGTTTCAAAGCCTTCCTTGGTGAAGGACTTGGGACACCGCATCACACCAGCATTGTTGATGAGAATGTCTACATGGGGTTCTGCTGCAAGCCCAAAGAAAACACAGGTTAATTAAGGTGTATACTGCAGACAACCATTTTATTCAACAAAAAGGGCAAAAAACAAACTGCATGCCCAGCTCGGTAAATGCATGTACTTGGCTTACTTTTTCATCTACTTTCTGTTAAAATGTGTGTTCCAGCATGTTCTATTTCGTTTTGCTCTCCCTCTGTTTTTAGTTTAATATTTTCATGACAAATAGTGGTTAAATTTTTCTCTTTTTATTTTATTTATTTATCTTTTACATGTTAGATCCAACCTATACATTAAATCATCCGTTACTTAAGACTACACTGTCATTATTTTCTCTTTTATCACCAATATTCCATATCAAGGGTTTCATCATTTTCACAAAACCACAAGTGGTTTGTGTGTGTGTGTGTGTGTGTGTGTGTGTGTGTGCGTGTGTGTGTGTGTGTGTGTGTGAAAAGATGTCC
>JAWQFJ010002353.1:142500-182500 GCA_034096865.1 Theodoxus fluviatilis
GTGCAAAGTGAGACACGCTCATATTCACATGCGTGCACTTGACTTAGCCTAGGTGATAGGTCTACCCAAGACACAATGTCTTTGGGTCTATATACAGATACGCATGCTTGCACAAACATGCGTTGGTGCTCTCGCGCGAGCACATACACACGCGCAAGCACATGCACGCGCACGAGAGACAGAGAGGGGTGGGGGTGGATGGGGTGGTACTTGCAGTCGCACGTGCACGCATGTACCAAAAAAAAAAATGAACACACGAAGCAACACATGTGCGAGTATACACACTTGCCTTACTCTGCTCACACACACACACACACGCACGTACGTACACAAACGCGCGCGCTTGCACCCACAAAGAGCAAAACTAAAATCAATTATCTCTTTGAATGTCGATAATTTCTCAACCGACCTCGACATCCAAGAAGTTTCTTGGGTCAAAGGAGACGCAAGTTCTTCCGTAAGAGTTATTCCCCTTAGAACTCCTGCCGTCAACACGCGTCAAAAAAGATGTCGAGCCCACAGGAGTTTTTGAAGAATATCCCGTCACCAGATTCTATATTTTCATCATGGTACCCAATACTCTTTGCCGTTGCATGTGGAGCCGTCTTTGCCCTAAGGTATGCTACCTATTTAATCGTTGACTGATCAGTTCTTGAACTCGAAACTTCGTGAAAATTATGAAATTATACTGGATGAGTAGGTCATGTCGCAAATGAAATTGTTGAGATTCACTATGCGTAGAAATATATCGTTTATGTTTGTGTTGTAAAAGATCGCACGAGGCGCTTCGGTGGTATAGATCCGAATTAAAGTTCACATACTGATAAGAATGATCACACTGTTGTCATTACATGTATTGGAAGGTGATGGAAATAGATGTAGCGGAACTTCAGTGACAGTTGAATCATGCATGCGTGTTGGGCGTCTGCAACGCCTCTGGGACAAAATCAGTATCAAATCTGTGTTATATTTAATCGAAAAATATTAGTCACAGGAAAATAACACCACAGACGTGATCTTCACTCTTTTCATCCCGTATGTTTGAGTGGATTCCAATGACCAAGAGGCCCACTCATTCTTATGACACGGCTACACTGGACAATTTTGTACTGAACATTGATATACTGTACTCTGTAGTGATGGTCATTGCAATAATAAGTGAATAAATTACTGGGATGATACCATATGTACTAATCTAAATTTATTTTGAGACGTATGACTTATTTATTCATGAAGTCCCTGATATCACTCAGATCCTGAAAAGATTTAGGTCTTATCAGTTATCTGAGGATGCACATTTCAACCCTTTGCAAGTGCAACTACACTAAGACTGATTTACCTCATGTGACGCACATTTTAACCCTTTGCAAGTGCAGCTACACTAAGACTGATTTACCTCATGTGAACTCTAGTCCATTGAAGTTGTCCATGAGTCTAACATGCAGGCAATCCATCCCAGCATGGATCCCTTAATGACTCAGTTTCAATTGTTGAGGAGCCTTGTTTGTAAAGGATACATCACATACAATTTTATAACAGCATTCCTGTTCAATTGCTGCAGCAACAGTTTGCTGTTGTTATTGTATTGCTGTTGCAGCCTGTCCATGTTGATGGACTTCACACAATTTGTGCATTGTTGTTGATGGATGGGTGAGTGGGTGGAGGGATAGATGGAAGGAGGGAGAGTGTGTGAGGGTCTATATATATAGGTAGGTACTTGCATTAAATTTTAAAACCCAGCCAATGTAATGAAATCAACTTAGGCTCAAATTAAAGAGCTTCAAGAGACAAACACAGTGGTACAAAAAGTATCTAAAGTTCTATATTAACTATTTCAAAAGTTGTGGGCAGAAAAGTGATGAAAAAAGGAATTTTTAAATAATGGAACTAAAGTGTCTATAACTTTGTTAAAATACATGCAATTGACTTGAAATTTCCAGGAAATGTACTTCACTCTATACCGCTTTGGACTGTCTTAAAAAATTCTTGCTTTCGCTGTTAAGAATGCTGCAAATATTTATTTTATGCAAATTAGGCCTACATTGTATGAAGTCAAAATCTCATTTTAGCAATCTAAACAGAATATTTATGATGTGTCATTGCTGCAAATTTTGTTTTTGATGGCAAAACTCCACAAAAGTCATAAAATGAATGCATTAATAGTGAAATTATTCGAACTTGATGAAGACTCAAACTCAAGTCTCAGAGACGAATTGGGACTGACATGACAACGAAGACCCTGTTGATTCAGAGTTGAACACTATCATAAACACGTTAAATCACCATGAAGATGCCACCATTCCAATCAGAATCCAAATCAATTTTGAAATATGCTTGATTAAACTAATCGTGATTGAGTAGATCCGTGCAACGCCAATCATCAACTTAATGCATCTGAGATTCGAAATTCCCAGTGTAATGATGCCTGCTACCGGAAGACGTGAAAGGGGAACTTCTGGCATAGACCAGGGGAAAAAAAGGTAAATTTGCGGCAGCTGTATCTTTTTTGTGCAACCTAGTAGAATCACAATTTTTTTCAGGGGATGTACATAAATCTATTTAATATATGTATCCTTCGTCAAAACGAGTGTCGTCTGTCGGAAAAAGTTATTAAGCCCAAAACAAAAGTTCCTACTTTGCACTGCTAGGATTAACTGAGAATGGATGTAGGGTTTAAGAAAACATAATATTCATGTAGAAAATTTAAAGAGCTTTCCAGTGGTATCTTATATGAGTGGGTTATTGATGATAAACACAGAGATTCATGCTTTGAAGTAAGGTGCCCCTAAAGCGACACAAAAAAACTGAGCATAAAATTGAACAGGTTTCGTCAGGCTCATTTGGGACGTTAGTGCAAGTATCTAATGTAGGGCATGGCTATTAGCTGAATAAACGAGTTTAGAAATGTCACATGTTGGTATAATACTTGTTGTTGTTGTTGAGATTGCTGTGTTGGGGTGTAAGTTACCATGAGGAAAATAAGTATTGCTGTAAATTGCTGCCTGAAGTTCTTGTTGCTGCTTCTGTAGATGTTACTGTAGCGGTTGGCTGCTGTCTCAGATCCTCTTGGGCATTGCAGTGCAATGTACTTTCCAGGCAGTACATGCGAGGTCCCCGTTACATTGCTCAGGATGACTTGAAGGGGAAGACAGCCATTGTGACAGGTGGCAACAAGGGCATTGGGAAAGAGGTGGCCAAGGGACTTGCTCAGAGAGGTGAATCTTTTGTCAATGTATTATCTGTTTATCGTTATCACAACTGTCATTCTTTGAACAGTGGGTCTGGCCCATAGCTATCAGTTTCAGGTTCATTAAAGTAGACAGACAGAATTGTAAAGTATGTGACCATTGATGATATTGAGAACAAAGAATTCAAGAAGCCTGAGAAGGGAAACTGAAGAGCTAGCCCAAACCTTTGGTAGGCAGCAAGTGATGGTATGGGATTGGCACAGTATTGTGCCATGAGGCGTTATGTATTGAGTTAGAAGTCCACAGTTCAAGATAAAAAGACTGCCTGCATTCCATAGCACTTGATAAAGCAACCAGCACTGTGAGCACAATGACCCTTTGAAGATCAAGGGGACCATTTGTATTTTACTGCAGAGTCATTGAACCTCGTTTGAGATGTGTCATGTGAAACACAGTATATATATATATATATATATATATATATATATATATATATATATATATATATATATATATATATATATATTATATATATATATATATATGAAGTGGCCCATAGCTTGAATTTGAAATAATCTTATTATTTTCCTTACCACCAGCAACATTGTCAGGTGTTGTCATCATTGTAGTCAATTCATCATCATCATTATCCTCCTCCTCCTCCTCCTTGTCATCAACGTCATCATCATCATCGTCATCATCATCATCATCATCATCATCGTCATCATCATCATCATCATCATCATCATCATCATCATCATCATCATCATTATCAGTGTGTAATCATCACCATGAAAATCACCATCATCAAGGCTGTTGTTGTTGTAGTTGCAAGGGCTTTTTAAGAATGCATCCCACAAGCCAGGCAGTTTGATGGCACACAGTGGTTGACAAGAGCTGGCTGTGGCTGCAGGTGCACGGGTCATCCTGGCCTGCAGGAACTTGGAGCTGGCAGAGGCTGCAGCAGAGGAGATTCGCAAGTCTGTGGGCACCATCAACGTGGCTTGCATGAAGCTGGACCTTGCCTCGCTCAAGTCTGTCCGGGAATTTGCTGCTGAATTCAAGAAAAGTGAGTATGCAAAACATTCCTGTGACCTGTAACTGCTTGACTGTGTGTCATCAGTAAGCTAGGTGGCCAGGGCGGGGGTGCCCATCTGACCACCTGCCTGTTATAGGTTTGTTGTTGCTGCTGCTGTTGCTGTTGCTGTTGCTGCTGCTGCTGCTATAAACATTTAAGTGTTTAAGGCTTTTTAAACAATTTTTTTAAAAATAGTTCATTGAATTGCTCAAATAATTACTTGTGTAAAAAATAGTTTTGATGTATTTAGCCTTTTAGGAGCTATGCTTTCAAAAATGCCTCACATACAGATGGTACATTACATTTGCCAGTGTATCTCAAAATTAATTATTCCATCATGTGTCATTTGTTTTTGCAATTTACTAATAAATGTTTCCTGAACATAGGTTGCAGGTTTTTCTTTTCTCTCTCTTTTTTTTCATTCTTTTTTTTCTCTCTCTCTCTCTCTCTCTCTTTTTCTTGTCTTTGGACTGTCAAGGTCTGAGACATGAATTACTGTCCATTAATTAACTGTTGCACTGAGGGTAAGATTCTTAATGTAGGATTTTATGTAGTACAAGACTGGGATAATGATGATGATGATGATGACGACGATGACAACGAAGATGACAATGACAAGGATGATGTTGATGTTGATGATTATGATAATGATGACGATGACAATGACAATGATGATGATGATGACAAGAATGAGGATGAGGATGTTGATGTTGATGATCTGATATGCAGAGGAGTCTGACCTGCACATCCTGGTGAACAACGCCGGGGTCATGATGACTCCACACTTGGAGACAGTGGATGGCTTTGAGCTGCAGTTTGGAGTGAACTACCTGGGTAGGTCTGCTCTTGGTGCTCCACACCCTGCTCTTGTGACGGCATGTCCAGAAACCATGAGAGCATCAAAGATGTTTATCTGCTGTGTAATGAGTGTAATGACTGTTGACTTTCAAGAATGTACTGACACAGGTGCCACTATTAATTCTCATCCTGGCTTTGAGGTTTCCTCTTTCCGTCTTTCAGGCCACAAAAAACTGAGAACTATCATTTACAGGTCCATAGCACTGAGCAATGTAAACTTAGCAGCTTCAGTAACGTTTTGCTGACTATGTCATATGCCCTCAGACATCTACCTATTGATTTCATTTATGAAACAAGTTGTAATGAAGATAAGAAACACATTGCTTCATCAGGCTTTGCGTTTGATATGTCAACGGAAGAACTGTGCATCTGTTATATATATACTTACAATGTACTCACACACACACACACACACACACACACACACACACACACACACACACACACACACACACACACACACACACACACACACACACACTCTTACTTACTCACACACACTCACTCACACGCACACACAACACACACAACACACACTCTTACTCACACACACTCACACACATGCATGCACACACACACACAAACATACACATGCGCACACACTCACTTCAGTGTTCACACAGTGCTCACACACACACACACACACACACACACACACACACACACACACACATGCACTCTTGCACTACTCCCCCCCCCCCCCCTTTTTTTTTACACTCAAAATGAACATGAAAAAATAGACATTGAAGGTCCAATGAGCAGTATGCTTCAGTCATGAAAAGAGAAATAGACAGATCCATTGAAAAGATTTCAGATGGGAATGTCCTGTTTGAGAATGAGTTTGATTCTTGCATGTTTTCTTACTTCCGTACTTGTTGTCTTAACTGAAACAGTAAAATATATGTAGTCAGTAAATCAGTACTGCGTTGTATGAGTAAAATTCAAGAACTAATATATATTGTCTGAAGATTTAAATGTAACAGTATAAATACTAAATGGTTGCGGATGTTAAGATTTTTCCTCACTTCTCCCCAGGTGCCTTTCTTCTGACTGAGCTCTTGCTGGACACCCTCAAGAAGTCGGCTCCGTCCCGCATTGTCAACGTGTCGGCTGCTGCACAGAACCTGGGGGACATAGACTTTGAGGACATGAAGATGGACAAGGACTATTCTCCTGGAAAGTCCTTTGCCCGCAGCAAGCTTGCCCTGACCCTGTACAACAGAAAGTTGGTGGAGAGGCTTGAAGGTGGGTGGAGTCAAAATGGCAAAAATCCCAAAATGGCTGGATATATCCAGGATGGATGTTGGTGTTGCGCTTGAATGCTTACTCTCAGCACATGGTGGTCAGTTGTTGTGAAGTGTACATGTGCTCACATGTGCATGCAAGCATGCTTCTTCACACACCTACATATGCAACCCCCCCCCACTCCGCCCCTCCCTCACCCATCCGCCGTGCGGCACTGTATTGGAAATAGGAAACGAAAAGGTTAGTGATGCTTGACATTATTTGAGTTGTCCACATTTTGCATGCAAGATGGTATGTGCAGGCATACACACATACGTTCTATGTATTCATGTTTAAGGGGGGATACGGCAGTGCAAACTCACTATTTTCTTGATTTTCGTCGATGTTGGGATTATTGCAGATTTGAGTTGCATAACCATCCTACTAACCAGCGCCGGTCTTTATAAGTGTGAAATGTGCTCGAAAATATTTATAAAATCTTAAAATGTACACTACCTGTCACCGAAATAAATTGTTTCTTAGCTTTTTGGGGCTGACGGTGTCATTGTTTTCCACTTGACAACATACACGATCGAAGCTTGAATGCCGACATGTTTGGTATCATTTTGTAGCTCTTTCCATTAGGAGAATGCTGCAAGGGAGAGAACTCCTCTATACTAACTCATGATAGCGTGGTTGACCTCAATAGGAGAGCCTATTTTGCGGGAGAACAAAGGAAATGGTCACGTGGGCCAATCAGAAGCTTAGGATTCCTCCCACAATTCTCCACTGCATGACGACAACATGGCGCCTCAGGTTGATCGCAGAATCTACTCGTAACTCTTCGCGTGTATTATTATTGTGATTTTGGTGCACTGAAGAAGCCAAATGCCGAGGAAAGGAAAACTAGTTAGAAGCAGGCAGTTAGAAGCTGCCAGGGCTGCAAAACGGCAGGATCTACCTCCTGCACCGATGTCAACGGATTCTCCGCGGCACGATCGATCGGTTATTTCGACTCCTGCACCGATGTCAACTGATTCTCCACAGCACGAGCGATCAGTTATTTCACCTCCTGCACCGATGTCAACAACAGATTCTCCAGTCCCATCCACTTCGTCGACTGATTGTGCAACTCAAGAACCGTTTCCATCCACTTCCCAAGCTGGAATTAGTGAATCAACTTCGGTTTCTGCATCTCGGAAGAAATTGGAAATAGCAGCAAGCAGAAGTGCAGACACTGCCTGTGGAGATGCTCAGTCTCAGAATTGGCTGATTTCCCACGTGGATCAGTTGACGAAACTGCTGGCACAAGTTCCTTGCCCAGAATGTTTTGAAAATCAACTGGAAGTAGGCATCTGTGAAGGTGGAAATCAAGGATTTTCCACTAAATTGGAGCTCCTGTGTCACAAATGCCCCTTCAGAGCCGATGAACTGAGTTCTCCAAGAGTGGGAGGGTCCACAAAGAAGAACGTGGCATTTGAAGTCAACAGACTGATGACTGTTTAGTCATGTGGTTGGGTCAGGCCATCGGGTTCGAGAGAAATTCAGCACCATCTTCGGATTGCCAGGAATGCACAAGAAGACCTTCCAGGGCCACGATCGGCTACTGACAGGTAAGAAAAACAATCATCTTGCTCAATTAAATTTCTTACATTGATCTGTGTATAATTATTGGTATTTTGTCGCATTCTGACATGATTCTAAATCCATGAATACTGCTTCCTATGAATTGATTATTGCAGTCATCTAAGCTTTGTTTTCAGTTAGTATTTATGAATATGATCATATATTTAGTCCATGTCTTGTAATTTGCAGAAGTTGAAGTTCAGGAGGGTGCAGAGGTCCTGGAGCGTGCTGCTGCTGCTGTCAGAGAGGCCTACTCAGCAACTGATGAAGATCTTCAGGAGAGTCTTGTTGGAGGAGAGATTCCCATCATAGACATTAGTGTATCTTATGATGGGACCTGGCACAAAAGAGTCGTTGTGCTGATAAGCATTTATTTTGCATTTTGTCCAACTCGGTTTTGAAGTGTCTGTAATTTTTTATAAATAGTTTCAGGAAAGATTTTGTCTAGATATTAGCTGTGGAGGTTGTTCAAGTTTCATAATGAGGGGCCAGCAATGCCATATGACTGGAGAAGTTTGATTATTGAATACTAGGACATTGAATCTTTTTTCCTTGATTTCTCAAAATACGGTTTTTGCTATATTTGAAAATACAAGGGAAAAAAGGGGACATGATACAGCCCTGAAATTTACAGGTCTTATTCTTTCTTATGTTTCCTTCATTATTACAGAATAATATTGAGATTTTCATGCATGAATCTGCTGTATTTATTCATCCAGTTGATTTCTTCAGTCTAATCAGTCATTGTGCTGATAAGCATTTATTTTGCGTTTTGTCCAACTCGGTTTTATAGTGTCTGTAATTTTTTATAAATAGTTTCAGGAAAGATTTTGTCTAGATATTAGCTGTGGAGGTTGTTCATATGTTTCAAAATGAGGGGCCAGCAATGCCATATGACTGGGGAAGTTTGATTATTGAATACTAGGACATTGAATCTTGTTTTCCTTGATTTCTCAAAATACGGTTTTTGCTATATTTGAAAATACAAGGAAAAAAAGGGAAGCATGATACAGCCCTGCAATTTACAGGTCTTATTCTTTCTTATGTTTCCTTCATTCTTACAGAAGAATATTGATATTTTCCCATTCTTCTTGTTGTAATTGTCTAAAATGTGTCTGGGAAACAGGGTTTTCACGGCAAAACTTATGGGATAGTGGACCTCAAATTCAGAAAATTGGTTAGACTGCATAGAAATTGATGCCCTTCTGTAAAAAGTTTGATGTGTATCTTGCTGAATAAAAAAAATGGTGTAGTTATGAGTTGTAGTTTTTGAGTTTTGTATTTTTAAATATATTGCATGTGGCGGCCATCTTGGAAGGTTTCCATGGCAACAGAAGGTTTAAAAATTTTTATCTTTACAGTTTTTAATACCCAACATGTGTACCTTTGATATGAAAATAATTATGTATTTAGAAAAGAACTGCTTTACTCCAGCCCTATAGGCACTGCCATATCCCCCCTTAAGAAATTACCCAATGATTAATAACATTTGATAATATGTATAGCCCTTACAAAGAATGCCTTATTGTGACTGAGCACCACAAAAGTCGGTTTTTGACGTTTTGGAGTTATGTATAATTTTTAAGCTGAGAGTTAAAAGCTTTCCAATGGTACCAAAATAATGTTTGTCTCAAAACTTCTGAAAGTTATATAATTATTTGAACAAACATTTCATTGAAATGCAAAGTTGGAAGAGGAAAATGCTGCACAAGAGAAAATAAAATGCATTTGATTGGTCTAACTTCAAATTCTGATTACCTAATGGATTTGCTTTCAGATTTTAGATGATGCTACATCTACATAGGTAATTCCATTCCACTACAGGAAGAGGTAGAGAGAACGAGGTTTGCTGTGATGTATGATATACCAGTGAAATCCATGGCACCAAGAGAAAAACCTGAGTTAGGTTGATTGAACACTGATTAGTTTTTGTATTTTGGGAGTGGGACTCATAGAAGTCATTTTTTACATCATTATATGCTGATTTGCATTGCATATCTAAAAGATCATTCTGGCACAAAACACCCAAAGCAGAAAATATGCTTTGTTGACCCCAGCTAATGTTACAGGGCTGTATCTATGAAATGACAATTTGTGTGATGCTCAGTCACATTTCTCAAGAAAACTTTCATCGTTGATGGGAGGTTTTTGGAAAGAAAAACCATATTCAAAACTTTTACAGAGTTGGGCTCACATACAAGAAAAGATCTTCTCATGCTTATTTTCTTGGTTGGCTGCAGATACAAAGGTTACGGCCAACTGTGTGAACCCTGGGGTGGTAAACTCGGATGCCCACCAGCACATGCCTTACCGCATGAACAAGTTCCTGTCCCTCTCCCTGGGCATCTTCACCTGGCTGCTGATGAAGAAGCCAGACGACGGTGCCCAGACCGCTCTCTATGTGGCCTGCGCCCCTGACTTGGAGACTGTGACCGGCAAGTTCTACAAGTGCGTATCATTTGTCCCTGTCACTTACAGTTTTCTGTGTGATGTATTTTTAGCCTACAGTTCCTAACTGCAGTGGACTTTGGAATGCCCTTCCATTGCAATTTAGACAGGTTCCATCAGTCTTGGCCTTTAAAAGATTGTTAAAACTTTCCTTTTTCCCCGATGACTTATCAATCTTTAGCACCAGAGAGCAGCAGTTCTGCTGATCCCGGCACTCTACAAGTGCCTTTCATACATAGACATGCATACATACATACAGACATACACGCATTTGTAAATAAGTACATTCATACACACACACATATATATATACATTTTCCCCTAGCTTTGCTGTCTTATTTTTGTAAAAAGTATATGTTTTGCCATCAGTCTGTTTGCATTTAGTCATTATTGGAATTTTGGCTTTATCCCTGGGTTACTTGTTTGGGTTTTTTATATGCTCGATTTTCCTCTGTCTACAGGGACTGTGTACCAGTAGAGTTGGACGGCAATGCACTCAATGACAAGATGAAGGACACTCTGTACAAGAAGTCTCTGGAGTGGTCTGGCCTGAAGTAACGCCACCCTGCCAACCCTCCCCTTTGTTTGGAATGGACAAATCTCACACAAAACCATCTCTTTTGCCTTGGACCCCACCCCCATGGGAATGGACTCACCTCATGATTCTGGAGATTTGACAAGTGATCTGTCATTCCATGGTTTTGTTGGTTGATATGAGAGCTTGAGATTCAAGAAAGGATTTGTTAGTTTATTATGTTGAGGGCCATTTAAAAGGCTAACGTTTTAATTCTCACCCCCTTTGTTTAAATATTTGAAATCATTAAAAGTTATTTTTGAAGAACGCATTGTTGACAAGCACTCCTCATACCTCATTACCTGTCAAATTTTATGTTTTTCCTACAATTCATAAGTATTTTGGCAATTTTCAAGTTCTATGGCCTTAGCTAAAGATCTTATGATTTTCTCCAATGTTTGCCTAAATAAATAAAAAATTATTTAACAGGTTCTTCTGAAGCCAAATTAATAGCAAATTAATTGTGCAGTAACTAATCTAGCAGAAGAGGTCAACACGCACACAATTATTTTTCTGGTTGTACAAGGATCTGTTTTGCTAAGAGCATACTGTGTTGGTTTTCAAGATGCTGTTTTATTGCTTAATTGTTTGCTGAGACATGAAAAAAATGTATTTAAGTGTTACTTTCTGGCCTTGTTTTCACAACTTGAAGAAAATGCAGTGAGGCATTTATTGACTCACATGCGAAGCAAAAGTGAGTCTATGTACTGAGCCGTGTCGTCCGTCCGTCCGGGCGTCCGGGCGTCCGTCTGGGCGTCCGGGCGTAAAAAACTTAAACGTTGGATTTTTCTCGGAGACTATTAAGTCTATCAACACCAAATGTGGCATGATGGTGTATGATGACAAGGCCTCAAAAAACATACATAGTGACTTGACCTTGCTTCAAGGTCAAGGTCACAGGAGCCATAAATGTGGTCTCAAAAACAGTCATTTTTCACATTTTCCCAATTTTCTCCCACGTTATTGAGAATGGCAACCTTAGCTACAAGTGGTATATAGGTCAAAGCAAGCCCTATCTTTTGATACTAGTTTGGTTGACCTTGCTTCAAGGTCAAGGTCACGAGCTCTTCAAAGTTGGATTGTATACATATTTTGAAGTGACCTTGACCCTGAACTATGGAAGATAACTGTTTCAAACTTAATAATTATGTGGGGCACATGTTATACTTTCATCATGAGACACATTTGTTTACATATCATCAAGGTCAAGGTCACTTTGACCCTTATGAAATGTGACCAAAATGGGGTAGTGAACCACTAAAAGTGACTATATCTCATGGTAGAAAGTGCCAATAAGCACCATTGTGCTTCCTATGTCTTGAATTAACAGCTTTGTGTTGCATGACCTTGGATGACCTTGACCTTGGGTCAAGGTCACATGCATTTTGGTAGGAAAAATGTGTAAAGCATTTTTTGTGTATGATGTCATTGGTAGGTTTAGTTGTTTGACCTTGACCTTGAAGGTCACCTGAAGGTCAAGGTCATATAAAGGTCAAGGTCAAGCATGTGAGTCGTATGGGCTTTGCCCGTCTTGTTTTTTGTAATTTTATGCAGGTACACTTGCAAGTGTGAGTGTGTGTGTGTGTGTGTGTGTGTGTGTGTGCATGCAAAAATGCATCATATGTGCATGTGCATGCATGTGTGGTAGCATCTGTGGACTTGCATGGCTGCTTGTCTTTTAATCCTGTCTACAGGGTGTTAAGTGGCTTGGAATAAAATCAAGTACAGAGGTCTTCCTAGTAATGAGCAAAATTTTACAAACAGATGTAACACAAGTGAACATCTGGTTTAGCATGACCTTTTTACTTTGTTGTAGTTTGATAATGTTGTTTCAAGGACCCAGAACTACTGCCACGAACCATGGATTCTTAAAAAACTCGTACTGGTTGTAGAAAGATGTGAAGTATTGAAAGTGCTTTTTGCTTTCATATTGCTGATCCCAAATTCTTTGTGTAGTAGTCCTTATTGCTTCAAGCTGTTTCTTTTGGCCTCTTAAGTTTTCTCTTTGGCCATGGTGTGTTGAAATATGTTTTACTGTGCTTCTGTGAGCTTCTGCCTACAGTAAATTTTGCTGATATTTTGTGGAATGAAGATTTTAGGGTGTATCAGGCCTGCCATACTGCTATTGTTGCAAATGAGTGGGTTATTGGATCTGAACCCATAAAACCGTTTTTAAAGCATGCTTTTGATTTGTGAAGAGGAATATGGCCTTATCTGCCTTGATGTTTAGTTGCTCCATTGTGTGTGTGTGTGTGTGTGTGTGTGTGTTGTTCATCTTTGCTTCGGTCAGTGGTATTCAACCATACAACTATCTTTTGTGTTTTACATTTGTTGGCATTTGGAATGTATTGTATGGAGGAGGGAGTTGTCTAGTTTGGATCTTTGTGTTTCCTTACCAGTATCTTGTACTGGCTTTTGCTGTTGGAAGACACACATGAACATTAAGCATTGTTGATTTTTGTCTCTGACTGACTTTGTGAATAGGTAAAGCACTCCCTTGTGATGAGAACGGAACACTAATACCTGAATTGAATTCCCGAATGCCTGGCTGAGATTTTGTTTCACTGATTACATTGGGGGTTCATTTACATTAGTGTTTCATTAATCAGCTCATTAATCCTCATTATTCAGTATGTATCTGGTCTCAGTTGGGAGCATTTATTGTGTGATATGACTTTTTTCTTCTTCCGGTTGTACCAAGTTTGCAATTAATCATCACAGATTAACAGATTGGTATTAGAATATACTGTACTAATGAATAGACAGCACTACTTTTAATCAGAAAGCACACAAATGCCCTAATTTGCCTACCTCAATTTAGTAAAGATCGCAGCTAATATTAATCCTAGTTTGATAAATCAGTTATGACAAAACAACTATTATGTCATATTGCATTACTTTGCTGGAGTAATTTGCGTCATCCACTTGTAGTATTACATCATTTTTCTATGAAAAGTGTTTGAAGAAATACTCAGTGGGCAATCAACGAATTTGGGCTTCGAGTGTAGTATACATAGAGCTGTTTTGATATTCTCCTCATCAGCGGGAACCCTGACTGGTGGACGTTTGGGCCTGCTCTACAGTAGCTCTCCAGTAGCTCTCCAGTAGCTCTCCAGTAGCTCTCCAGTACCTCTCTAGTAGCTCTCCAGTAGTTCTCCAGTAGCTCTCCAGTAGCTCTCCAGTACCTCTCTAGTAGCTCTCCAGTAGTTCTCCAGTAGCTCTCCAGTAGCTCTCCAGTAGCTCTCCAGTAGCTCTCCAGTAGCTCTCCAGTAGCTCTCCAGCAAGCAGAATGTGATTATGATTGTCAAGGATTAGCCGTTACCCATCTATATCAGACAAAATGAAGTGCTTACTTTCATGTCCTGTACGTCCACTCATGAGAGTTTCCACATGAAAAGACCTCCTTGTTGGCAGTTTGAAAAGCTGATGGCCATCTTGTCACTTGCAACACCTCGTTCAGTGTGCGTGTAAATGCCCCTCTTTTCCTAGGTGCTGAATGCCTCAGTTTTATCAAACAAGGTATCAATGCAGGACTGTTTGATGGGATGTAATGTCATATTCAAGTATGTATGTATGTATGTATGTATGTATGTATGTATGTATTTGGTTTTGTAACTCACCTTTTTCCACGATGAGGCATGCTCAAGGCACTAACAATTAAAACTGGAATAGGTTGGCTTTCAACCCCTTCTTAAAACTAGCAAGACTCTGATTTTTTCCATCCTTCTGGAATTGCAATTCCAGAGTCTTGGGCCCATAAAAGAAAAGGATCTACACCTGTGTCTCTTCAAGCTTCTTTGAGGAACACACAGGAGAAGCTTCTCCAATGACCACAGGTCTTTGGATGGTGTGTAGCCTTTTATGTGAATGGTGTAAAGAAAGTTTCCAAAGCAATAAGTGTTAGAATAGTCAGGAATCCCATGGTTGTTTGTAGTGAATAAATTTGTCTCAGCCAGCATTTCACATCATTTTCTCCCTGCCCATCCTTGCATTGCAGTCTCATTGCATATTTCATGTGGTGCTGTGGCATGCCCAGAGACACAGCTCAGCTCATTGACACAGCTTGGATTTCTGAAAGATTTGACATCCACAGCCTTCCTGCCTTGAAAGCGTACATCTGAAGCACCTGCTGGGTTTCGCTCCGGTGTGAATGACTGTCCTTGTTGTTAGCGACTTGGAACCTAAACCATTGCAGTAATTCACCTCGCATTGCAAGTCCTGATACATGTATGCATGACTGGTGGTTCTAAGTGAAGTCGATCATCAAATACTTCTATGGACTAAGTGGGCAGGAAACTGATGGCGGGTTTTTGCAAAAACTTAAATTGTAAAAATGTGTTTTCATAAAGCTGATTCTGATTGAGATGTGTCGGATAACACCAGCTTGCATTGATTTAACACTATAAAAGTGCATTTGACATTTTTCTACTCATGAGAATGCATTTGTACCATTCAGTTACGTCAACAACAACAAAATCAAAAGCACTTGAAGAAGAAGTGATCAGAATGTAGTGTGCCTCTGCATTTTTTTTTAATTTGGGCAGCTTTTGTTGTGTGTAATGCTATTCCAGTCATTGCATATTAAGTTTTACTTCAGCAGATATTTCTAATAAAGGTTACACAATGTTTATGCATTTGTTTCTGTTTGTGTTTTAGGTATGTAAATTTGAATCTTTCATACCACTTTTGAAATACTGTATATGGTTAACAATATAATGATATATTTGAGCAGCCATTTGTTTCATGTTGTTCTACCATATAACTTAGGGTAAGCCGGTGATGTAGTGTCCGTAGGACATGATGGGGGTGAAAATTCATGGAAAGTATGAAACTTAAATTGCCACACCTGCTTAAAAAATGGTGCCTCGTTTTCTGCTCTGGATATTTGGAAACGATTCTGGTCATCTTTATCATTGGACAGTATAATTTACCAAAATTGGCCAAGTGCTTTATGACTATGAGATCTGTTGCAATTTCATTGAGGTTCAAACTGTGTAACTCGCTATGTGATGTACAAGAAGTTCTGATAGAACCAGAAGTAATCAAAATACATTAATACGAAATCCCTGATGGGATGGGAAGAATTTCGGGCGGACAACAATATTCCTGGCAGAAGTGAAAGAAAATAACATTCTACAATCATGCTTGTAGCATGGCACATCGAGATATGACTCATCTTGAGGGAGGAGAGAATCACTGGCAAGGTTAGTGTGTAAACAAAGAGATGAGGGGCCAATATCAGACTACGAATTTCCGAAACCTGGCCTGAGAAAGGAGTTTATTCTCCGAAAGCTTGCCTCTGCTTGTAACTCCGTCAGACTCGATTGGTCCACTTTCTCATGTTTTCGAAGGTAGGTGTGTGTGTGTGTGTGTGTAAATATACACAGTTCTGGGCACCTGAATGTCTATCTCATTCTCCTATCAGTCTAATAGGAATCTCCTCCCTTCCCCCTTCCCCCTCGATAAAGCACAGTTCAAGTATTCTGGGTGCTCGTGTATTTTTTGTACATCTGGCGCCGCTCGACGTTTTTCATGGGTGAAGGGAAGCAACTCATGCCTCGCCCAAAGCTGTAAGGAAAGTGACATACATGTGCGAGAACAACATAACGTGTCCAGGCGACAAGAGCACACGGAACGGCGTAGACATGGCCTTACACTTGGACAGCAATGGCTTTTTGAAAGAACTTGAGCGTCTTGGCATTGACAGTACCACAGTCGAGCATCCTGAGGTCAGTGAAATTCGCTCATTTCTTTCGAAGTGCTGGCGGTGGCACGTCCCGGTGCTCGCCATTGACAATTGATCGTCGTCAAATTCAATGACCGTATCACGAGGCTTGTTCAGGAATACAAAGTGCTGCATGAGCGCTTCATGTTGACAATTGATCGTCGTCAAATTCAATGACTGAATCTCAGAGAAACTCGATCAGAAAGCACTGCCGCTACCAAGCAGCGTCCAAGTCGCAACATTTCTTGCACAAATTTTCAGCAAATCAATTTCTATGAATTTGCTCACTATCAACCCGAATTCCAGCCTTTCATGGTTTGACTTGTTGTTTGATGCATACCCACAGGCACATGCATGAGCTGCAGTATTTTGATAGTGAAACATCATTAGCAGCAGCAGCAGCAACTACAGCAGCAGCACCACCACCACCACCACCGCCGCCATGCAACGCCACCGCCACCGCCACCATCACCGCCAACGCCACCATCACCAAGTCCAGCAGCTGAGACATTGATAACAACCACCACTTCCTCCACCACTGCCATCACCACGAAGTACAACAACTGAGGTGCCGCTTTTGCTTCTTCTCTCACATCTTTGCCTCCAGCACATCTACCACTACAAGAGCTTCTAAATCTTGTTTGTTTATTTAATCTCACTTTTCAGTAAGTCCTTTCTTTGCATTTACAGGTTTTCACTGTGGAGCAAGCGCAGCCTCACATCAAGGACCTGGATGGAGTCTTTGCCAAGAACTTGTTCATGAAGGACAAGAAGAAAAAGCTCTGGCTGTTTTGTGCTGCTCATGATGCAGACATGAAGCTAAATGACTTGGGCAAGATGGTGAAGGCTTCTGGATCCCTTCGCTTTGCGGAGGAGGATGTCTTGTTTGACACGCTGGGTGTGCGCCAAGGGGCAGTCACCCTCTTTGGTCTCATCAATGACAGAGACAAGCATGTCACTCTAGCACTGGACTCAAGGTTTCTGGATGGGACTTACAGGAAGATGTACTTCCACCCACTCAGAAACAGTGCCTCCACTGGAGTCACCACAGAGGGACTCAAGAAGTTCCTACAGCACACTGGACACAAACCTGTGGTGGTGGATGTCTCAGGTTTCTCTGCATCACAGTAATCTGTACAGTTGTTTTCCAAAAGTCACAGAGGCTCCAAACCCTTACTTGTTCCAAGAGCAGCTGCTCAGGTTCAATTTGCTTGTTTACTCATGGAGTATGGTGATGTGGTGTATAATGCTGTTTAGAGCAATTTTTGTGACAGTAAGACATAGGGGAGGAAAAGAATCATCTGCAGATGAATGTCTCTATGAGACAGCCACAGGATTCTTTCATTATCCAAATATTATCCAAATATGCACACATGCATGCACACATGAGTGTGTGGTGTGTGTGTGTGTGTGTGTGTGTGTGTGTGCCTGTGTGTGTGCCTGTGTGTGTGTTTTTTGACACACCTTAAATGTCAGTCACTTTCTCCTCTGCAAGAGTACATACATGTACAGATGCAAACCTTGCATGGTAATGTGTATTCTACTCATGTTGAGAAAGAACAGTAGTTTGGAAATTCATCTTGTTGGCATCTTGTGAGTGTTGATTGGGAGGAGGGGTTGAGGGTAGCGAGGGGTGGAGTATAAACCAACAATATCTGAACCAATTTGGGAAAACAGTTATTAGAGTCAAGTGTTGATAAGTGTCTTGGTAGTCAATCTTTTCGCCCCACAGTGGACCTGCCAACAGCGGACCAGTGGCTTGCCTTGTGTAAGGTAGGTTTCCTTGGTGGTCCAATTAACACACCAGATTAGGTCTCTTGAGTCTGCAGTGAATTGAGTATTCTTTGTGTATGGTTGTTTGTGGCTCGTTACCCTTAATATGCCTACACAATTTAAGGACAGATCCGGGACAGGCTTGCGTTAGGGCAGGTCCAGTGTAGCAATTCTTTAGTTACAGCAAAAATGGTCAGACAAGGATATCTCCTGACAGCACCAATGTTGTTGGCATAGGTTAGTTAACTAAGACCGACATTAAATCACCTCTGTCCTCCTTTAGTTTCTGAGACTGCCTGCCCCCAGGCTCCAGACTTTCCAAAATTGTCAGTGTCTCTGTAAAGTCGTGGTGACCTGTCAGATTTGACAAGGGTGGAAATGCATGGGCTCCCAGCTCTTCTAATGTGGCTCAGCAGACCAGTGTATGAGTCACATAGTTTAGGGCAGTGGGGCAGTGAAATTGATTGGGGGGAGGCGGGGCAGGGGGGGGGGGGGGCAACTCGGGGTAGAAGCTTTCCTTATTTCCCTGGCTCTGGCAAGGTAGACCTGATGACTGTCCTCAAAAGAAGTGACTGCTGTCTTGGTGGATGCATGCCAGTATGATCTGTCACTGATGCAGGCCTCAAACTACTTTGGAGGTATGCCACAGTGCCAGAGCTGTTCCTGTATACAATCCTGAATTTCTTTTGGGAAAAAAACCACATCCAACGAAACATGTTATAATTAACTTGCATTTGTGTCTGTTTAAGCTATAACATTTATTTCAGTTGTGGGCTTAAAACGTATACGTGACTATTATTCTTGAGAGAGAAATAAAAACTAAATCCATTAAAATGCATTGTCTTTATTTAAAGTCATTTCTTCATGCAAATAATTTTCATAGAATCTGTCAAAAGTTTGGACATCAAACTTCGTGACAATGCAGATTTCACACAAAACAATATCGATCATTGATAAATACATTGTGGAATAAAGTATGCACATGCATGCTTGCACTATAAGTTCTTCATAACTTCCGTCTACTCCACATTATAATCCATTTGCATTTCATTAAAACAGTAACATACTTAACTGGGTACACTTTGCACATACCACAGAGATGAGATAGAACAACAAGGGCATGGAAGTCCATAATGGGTATAACAGTTGTAAAAGGAGCAAGGTACTAGTACCATTTATGCATTCTTGCCACTAGAGGAAAAAAATCACCAATGCAGCGACTTGTGTCTCTAAATCACATGCGCAAACAGCAGCAGGAGTGAGGGATATGATGTAGGGAAAGATTAAACTTTTCATAGGAAAAGTTACTGTCAGCTAACATGGCCGATAGAAAGATGCATGCACCTCAGATTGACCTGATGAACATGCCTAATAGGGGAAAAAACCACTCCTGTAAATTTCAAGTATCACATTTGGCACAGAAACATGATACATTATGCTTTTGATGATAGAAAGTCTTATGTTAAACACATCACAGAGTAACCAAAAAAATAGATTATCACCCTAAGAATAGATTTGTCACCCAGGAGCAGTCATTGCATTCAGCCCCTGAAATGGTTTGAGCATGAGAACCACTCTACATTCAATTGTAGATGCCCGTTGAAATATTCACAACTCTCTCTATCTCTCTGTCTGTCTGTCTGTCTGTCTCTCTCGTGCTCTCTCCCCCTTCATCATCATGCACATCACAGATATGTGAAAACTTTGACTATGTACTATCAATCTCTTACAAACACATGCATACATAAGCCCATTCCTCTACTCCAGTCCATGATAACAAGAATGAGATCTCCATCACAGTCATCCATGCATCAAAAGATCATGCGTCACTAGTTCCAAGAGTTGATGACTACAGTCTGCCTTCAACAGAACTGAGAGTCCCTGTGTCCATAATAGTCCTGATTTTTGCTGACATATTCTGTCAAGAGGGAAATATCCAAACTCCTGTAGGCAGACAACTCTGTGCTGACATGGAATCTTCTTGGGGGGATGGAGGGAAGGTGGACCACTCGGCGCATGGTGCTGCGCAAATTTGTGGGGGTAGCACGGGGAGGGGGGGGGGGGACCTGGTGCAGGTTGCGGTGGCTGGCCCAGGGTGGGCCTGGATGGAGGAACTTTGTCGGCACCTCGTGCTCCACTTGGAGCTCAGAGGATTGAGTGACCGAGAGAGGCAGTCATCTCTACACTGTACACAGTAAACATTATGTCAGAAAAAATGAGATCAAATACATCTCACTTGGTAAGTGGTACCTTCAGATTAAGTTGTACATGGAGATCCAAAATTTTGGAAGAGGAAAATGTCCAAAGTCTCAACATCCAAGCACAGATACTTTGACTGTGAGGTGATGAGATGATTGACAGGTGTAGAGTTTTCCTTCTTCAAAGATGAAGTGATGATGAAGCCACTTCATGCCAAGCATGGTGAGAGGCAGTAAAGATTCTTTTTGAAGGCAGAGAAAAGGCCAAGATGTGAGGCACTGCATCTGACGATATTAGACCCTGCAAGGGTTGTCTCAGCACTTACATTTGAAGAAAACCTGTGGGCAAAAGCTAAGAGATAAAAAACTCAATCACTGATGGACAGAAAACTTAGTACCTCACGCTTAGGATTCATGGATACAGTCTACAACAATACTGTGGAAATAGGAACACCAGTTACCATTTGTTAAACCCTGACATAAGTCACAGGGAATATCCAACAAAATTTCGCCCCACTAGATATCTTTTACAGAGATACAGTAACAGCATGTTTTAGGTTATCTCCAGAGCAGTAAGACACAAGTGAATAAACACAGGGGAGGGAAGTCATTACAAAACCATTTGAAGATGGGTCCCCTGTGTCTTGCACAACCATCACAGGTTACAACATTGGTCAGTGTATACCTACAGATCACAGACTTCATTGAAAACAACACTCAGCAATAGGCTTGGGATGGGCACCGGCAATGCACCTCAATGATGTATACTGAATTTCCTGAACAGATCAATGCAGAAGGCACAGAGATCAGAATATGCCTTCAAATGCAAAGTTTTCATATGATGCTGTTGGTTAAAGAGATCATGGTGCTATGCACAAGTGAAAAAAATCTCAGACGTGAAGGGGCACAGCAGGAAGTTGACTAGACTTGTAACATTTCAAGATCAGGAACATGTAATCTTTTGTCTACCTCGTCCAAGTACCCTACAGTGAATATACAAAATTTACTGGCCTTATTTAAATTAATGGCATTTACAAGCCTATTTATATTTCATCCTTCTAAAAGTGTATAGCTTCCTTTTCATAGAATATCTAAAAACAAAACAAAAAACCAACAACACCAAAATGTAAAAAGTCACATCAGCTGCATCAATGCTGAAAGGAATTACAACCAGCACTGACTATCTCTTAAAATCATTTACCAAACTTATGACTTGGCACACAGGCATGAAGTGTTAAATTATTCAGAAAAATGTCATCTGTCTTTCACCAAGAGAGCAAGCATTAATAAAATTATGGAGCACGACAGAAGTCATGAATGAAATCTGGCAGATGCCAGATGGGAGGACATGACCGTGACAGATAATAAAAACCAACAGAGAAAAGTACAACAGCATGCAAGAACTATTTTTATGGATATTTCCATCTTCTTCAAGTGCATTAGTTTCGCCTGTAACACAGGCTGACAACACATTTGATTTACAAATGAACACTTTAAATACCACAGAGTTTTTGACGAGGTGCATGATTGTCACAGTTTGTAAAATTCTCTAACAAACTTACTGTACTGGCATTCCACTTTGTTGACAGCACTCACTCTCTTCGCATGGAATAATTTAGATATGCAGCCAGGAGAGGCTCTTGCATGGAGTCTAGGTCACCAGGGCTGTATGCAAAGACATGTATCAAAAGACTGAGGAATCAAGAGTATACCATGCCTGAAGGTAACTGGTGTTGTAAATGTATCAGAAAGTGAAGTGCACCTTTCCAATGTAAAATACCTCCCCTGAGGCTTGAATGCATTGTGACTTAGACAAGACAGCAAATCCATTGCATTTTGGGTATCTAGTGAATTCTTGTACAACTTTTCTCTCAAAAAATGGAAATCCTGACTTGAAGAAAATGAAAAAATATGTTTACAGAGGATAAGATCAATTTTCTTTTGGCAAGATATGACAAATAACCAAGGTTGACATTGTTGTGAAAATAATGTATACAAGTGTGACCTGGTGAAGTGAAGCCCGAAGTCTTCGCCCTTCCACCCCCCCCCCCCCCCCCCCCCCCCCCCCTCTCCCTCAGACATTGCATGTTTCCCCTCTCTCCATCATGTATTCTGCATCTCAGACGGCCATGTTATATATAAGACCAGCCTATCAGTCTGGGAGGGTCCCAGAGCCGCCTTCCCTTATCGTTGGTTAATTGAATTTGACATGAGACCGCTGATAGTCCCTCCTGTCGTTCTCGGCGCGCTATGCCTAAATTGTTAGAAACAAGAGACAAATTTTATGCTTTCTCTAAATTAAGACATCTGATTGCAATGGTGCAATATTCATTCGGTTTACTTTGTTATGCCTATCAAGGCAACACTTGGTGTGAATAATTTCTAGTAAGTATAAGGCAGCAATGAGCCTTTTTCTATCATTAGGAAAACACAACCCAGAGACAGGTTGAGATCACCACCACCAGATCCCAAGCCTGGCTCCCCTGAGGTCCGCGCATTTCTTTGATAAGGAGGGACTGTTGGCAGGTCGGGAGGGACGCTCACCACCAGTCTCTTGAGAGAACCCATACCATCTGGGGGAGAGATCACTGTCACCATGGTCTTGGGTTGGTCCAGGTCATTATCATCAGGCCTGGGACCAGCCCACAGCTCCTATACCTATGGGTAAGAATAAAGTTGTGGAAAGCAGCAGCGATTTTGTCTCATGCCTGGGCCCTTGTACCATCAAGCCTTGCCTCCACCCCCATCACACAAGCAAAAAAATGTCGTATTTACCTTTTCATGAGATCTTAACAGAGCTAAACAGTATGTTGTATACAGCACTTTTCAACAGATACAACTGCAATGTTACAAAAATGGAAACTAGTTTCATTCTGATTTGAATATCATATTCTAGTGTCATCCTCTGCATCCACTCCACTCCTCTTGCAAGATTGCATGCAGTCTTGATCACAATCTCATCTAGAACATTATTCCAAACACAATGTCCTTGAAAGTATTCTATCCCTGCTGTCACAGCCACTTGTCCAAAAAAGTGACACTTTAGGATGAAAGGGAATGGTGTGACAAGCCAAACATCAGCTCATCACACCCATCCTCTGCCATTGTTTCAGTCCTCATTGCTCAGTCTCACAAATCTGACACCTCAGGCAGAGAAGGGGTGCATCCAGCATGGACTGGGGGTGCTTCAACCGGAAATTCTCTCCAAGACTGAGCAATGTGATGCATGGATCTGCCATGCAGACCTTCAACCACGATTCCAGCTTCAAGGCTTCAAGTCCCTACATGGCTTCTTCTCTAGGAACCAAGCCTTGGCACCTTGGCAGCACGGAAGCCAGTTGAGTGTTCACCCTTTAGCAGCTGCCGCTTCATCCTCCGTGTCAAGGGAATTTTTGATGCTGGGAAGGAGGCTGGGGATTTGGACTCACTCCCTGCAGCCATCCGAAGACGGTTGGACCGCCGTCTGGGTCTGGAGTCCTCTTCATAACAGTCATCTATGGGGGAAGTGGCCACCACCTCCACCTCACCACCAATGGTTGGAGAAAGCACAAATGTAGCTGACTGGCTGAAACTTGACAGAGAGTTTCTGTCTGAACGACTCCAAGAGCTCCTCTGACTGTCACAGGATGCAGAGTTTCGGTGGCTGGCATGCAAGCGAGCATTGGCTAGGTCTGCACACAGCTGCGAGTCATGCTGACCAAACCGAGGCTTAAAAGCTGGTGGAGCATTGTAGTCCAGACTCTGCTCACTGACAAGAGACTCACAGCTAACTCGGGAGTCTCTGGGCTCTCGGGCAAACGCGTCATGGTAGAAATGCCTGACCTGTTGGGAATTACTGAAATTGCATGGGGCCTGAGTTTCACTGGGCCCTGGGCTTGTCAGGTCGATGAAGATAATCTCTGGCTTTTGCTCCTCCTCCTCCATCTCATTCACAGTAGCTGAGCTATCTGCAGCAGAAGTCACAGTGGCTGGAATGCAGTTGCCATTGGGGAGTTTAAAAACATTGCCTGCTGAGGCCACTTGCTGAGAGGCAGACGTTGGCATTGCCAGGGGGGACACTCGGATGGGACTGTTCTCCACCACAGTGAACCCAAGGCTGGCTGTAGAGCCATTGGAAGTATTGGAACAGGAAGAGAGGGGTCGGGGGGGAGGGGACTGGCTTCGGGGGGAGGTGGCAGGGTGGGCGGTGGGCTGGGAGAGAGGGGAAGGCTGTGAGAGAGGGGAGGGGCCATGGCCTCCTGAGGACGAGGCATTGGACCCAGAATGGTTGCTGTCTGTGGAGCTGTGGGGAGTGTCATTGCTGCTGCGTTTCATGCGTCGGCGCTTGGCCAGGGGTGCTGTGGCCACATCCTGCAGGCGGAACCCTTCCCTGGTGGCACAGTGGAATGCCTGCAGTGTGGCCGTCACCTGGGAGGTCACAGCCTTGGTGGACGAGGACAGGATGCCAGGTGTGGGAAGTGGTGTGTGGGACACCTGTGACTCCTGCCCAAAGATCCACTCATTACTCAGCAGGTCACTCATGGTCAGGCGGGCCTTTTGGTCCACCGTAAGCAGGCCTGCAGGGGAGAGAAGGTAAGGGCTGGTGAAAAAAACCTCATCACTGCTCTTGCAAGATTCTAGTGACACCACTTGTCATACTATGTATGTACCTTTTCAGTTGTTAATTTGTATCAAAAGTATGAATTGATCAATCTGCAGGTGACACCATCAGTGAGGTAGTGCACCATTAGAAAGTCAAGCATTTTATCGTAAAGCTGACTTGGTCTCATCAAAGAAAAGTACAAAAAAGGAAGAGCTAAAACTGTTGAAATTGTCAAATCAAAGGCTGCTTAGTTAGTACAATATCATACAGTTGCCACCTGCTTAGACTCTTCCTTTACTTTGTCTGAAACATTCCAATTCCTTGTCAATGCATTCTTTCCTGCCAATATTTATACCAGTTATGCCAATACTACAACAGAATATGAAGCAGTGCTATTGGACCCTATACAATTTCCAACAGAGAAGTGTCTACCACAATAGTTCTTTCCATGATCACACACACACACACACACACACACACACACACACAAACATGCACACACACACACACATACACACAAACATACACACAAACATACACACACACATGCACACACACACATATGCACACACACACACACATGCACACACACACACACACACACACACACACACACACGCACACACATGCACACACACACAAATGCACACACACACACACACGCACACACATGCACACACACACAAATGCACACACACACATGCACACACACACATATGCACACACACACACATGCACACACACACACACACATATGCACACACACACATGCACACACACACACACATGCACACACATACACACATATGCACACACACACACATGCACACACACACGCACACACACACACACACACAGATGCGCGCGCGTGCGCACACACACACACACACACACTCTCAGGCTTTCTCTGTGCAAAAGACCTTGGTCAACAGAAAAATAGCCTACAGTCAATGTGAGTCATGCAGGACAGCTGCCAGTCTGGACTTACCCTGCACCAGGTCCTTGGCAGGTTGTGAGATGTGGTCCCAGTCAGGGCCCGCCATGGAGAAGTGCCCCTCCTTGATGCGCTGTATCATGTCCAGCACAGTGTCCTTCTCACTCCGGCGCTGGAATGGTGCTTTCCCACTCAGCATGGAGTACTGCGGACCAAGCATAATACAGCACTGATAGAATCTGTACTTATCTGACCACCTACAGTTATGAGATTCTGCAACTATTCAATCTTAAGGAGAAGTTATCTCTCAGTATTGAAGAGTGACATGGCCATAACCATTGCAGACCGTACTTGCACAATAGATTTGGAATCCAAATGAGAAACTTGGTTCACTGTTTAGTCAATTTAAACAACTCATGCAGGGGAACTTAGTAAGCATACAGTTATACATACAGAAAAAAAAGAAACACAAACTAGAGAGTGCTCCGCGAGCCCAATCCTCTGCCAAGGAGGCCACAATTTTTCTTTCATGGCCTGTATCATCTAAGCAATATGTTCTGCTAGCTAGGCCTAATGTTATGAAGTTTACTTCATTTTAGTGCCTGCAAGTGTCTCTGAGTGTAGAGCGCATACGACGCCTGCAAAATGAAGTTTGACATCATCTACTTTGTGAAGTGTGATGACATATATCTCTTAATGGTTGTAGTTTTACAGCAAGATAAAAGATAAACTCCAACATTTAATGGATTGTCCCGTGGGTGAAACCCTGACCTCGCACATAATTTCATCAGGTTCCATCAAGAACTTTTTGAGTTATTCTGTCAAATAACAAATGAACGAACAAACCGAGGTGAAGGTAATGAAAAAAACCAAAACACTTCCAAACTTGGATAACTAGCTAAGCAAACAGAGTGACATGAACGCAGAGCAGTCCTTACCAAAATGACACCAAGGCTCCAGAGGTCACAGGCCTCACTGTAGCCAGTGGACTTGATGGCATTGCTTTCCTGGGCCTGCTTCAACACCTCGGGTGCCACATAGGGCAGGGAGAAGCAGGGTGTGCACAGTGGCTGTCGACTGGGGTTGTAGGTCGCAAAGCCAAAGTCCACAATCTTCAGTGTGGCATCGTCTGACTTGTTCTCAAATAGGAAGTTCTACAGGGAAAAATTAAGATTCTTAATGAGCTTTCAAAATTAGTCATGTGTAATGAGGATTGTGCTGAAGAGGTGATATGCTCTCCCATCATTGCCTGTAAATCAGGGAGCTGTATTAATAAACTCAATTTAGACTATTTCATAATAGTCTAACATGAAGATAGAAAATACACAGGAGTTGCACACTTTTTATCTTCAAGAAGGAATAGCAAAGGGCAGGAATCAATTACTGCGATCTTAAAAAGAATAGAAAATAACTCATTTTTTAAAAACTGGAATTTTGGTAAAAGCTCTCAGAATGCCTTTGCAGTAAACATTATTATCATCTTTTAATTTCATTACTTATTTTTTCAGGACATTCCTACTTACACAAAGAATGAAGTGAGGTATTCAATGACTTTGTCTTGCATGGCCCCATCACACCAGAAAGTAGAGCAGGACAGATGGCTGGACAGATGGCGGGACAGAGGACTAGATGAACAGGTACAGAGAAGTACACAGAGCACATCAAGACTACCTACCTCAGGCTTGAGATCCCTGTGCACAACTCCTTGTGTGTGGAGGGCATTGACAGCATTCACCATCTGCCGCATGATCTTGCTGGCTTCTGTCTCAGTGAAGAACTTCTTCTTCTGGATGCGCTTGAACAGCTCTCCCCCACTGAGCAGCTCCATCACCATGTAGGTGTGGAACTGTGGAGCCAAGCAGGCACAAGGTCAGCTAATGCTACCACTGGCGACTCAGAGCTAGACAAGAGACATCAAAAGATGATATGGTACCTATGCATGAACAGGAAGAGTAACTTAGAAGCCACATTAAAAGTTTTCACAAATTATATTTGGGAAGCAGTGCAGTATTTCACAAAAATCATAGCCTTGCTAATAAGAGATAGGTAAAAAAAAAATCCAGTTAGATTAGAGAAAAACCAACTTCTCAAGTGGCACATTTCAGTTAAATTCTTGTTAGATTTCAGCTAGAAATATCACCCCTCCTAGAAACCAGTCTGTTTCTAATCTACCACTTCACAATGGCAATCCTCTACTACAACAAGTACCTGCCTCATCTCTACATCTATAGCGTGATTTACATATATCTGATATCATCCAGAGGCTGGATCATCTTGTAAGCGTACAATGTTCAACTCCAATTTTTATATTAAGACAAGATGTTGATGCAGTGCCTAAGTGCATAAGTGTCCATGATGAAAGTAAAAAGATTAGAATCTAAGGCATTCAAAGTTGTCCAAGTCAGACAGCAGTGCTCCCTACCTCATCCTGAATGGTCTCGATGAGTGTGACCACGTTGGGGTTGCCCTGGCACATGCTCATCGCCTTCAGCTCATTGAAGACCTGCACACGGCGACTCACGATCTTCACAGCATAGGTCTCCCCAGTGCTCTTCTGTATGCATCTCCTGAAAGCACAAGTCTAGTCAGCAAACCAGAAACAAGAGCAAATAAAGGCATTCTCACCAAAGCATTCAAAGTCTCAACACTGAATATAAGAGTACTGCCCCTGTAGATGATGGAATTATTTGCTAGAGGCTGCGCCTCAGTTTGTCATGAAAATTAAATTGAAATTTATATTTCAAAATTTCATTCTGTTCATGCTCAAGGTTGAAGAATAAATGATGTGGTTTTAAAGTTATCTGCCAATATTTCAGCACAGTCCATGACTCTGAACAAAGTCACAACAGATTTTATTCATTTTTTTAATGTTCATGAGCAAGCATTTAATCATTCACCTAAAAAAGAAAGTTGTGTCAGAATCCCTGGATGAGAATAGTTTTTTTCCCTTCTTACCTGACAATGGCATAGGTTCCATCTCCAAGGTGTGATCCAGTCTTGTCTAGAGAATACTTCTTGAAAAATGGATTGTCCTGGAAAAGTAAAAACAATTGTCAAGCAAACTTCAAGCCAACATTTAAGATTTTTTCCTCTTTTTTTATTCCTGAGGAGAGAAAATTCAAATACTATCCTATGGGCAATAAACTGGTATCACAATATTTGCGTAATTCAATTCAACAAGCATGATCTACATGTAGGATACCTCTCCCCCAATTGACAAAGCTTGACATCTGAACTCATGCATCTTAGCTGAAGTAGCAGACATTAGCTGACATGACTGTCACCAACAGGACCCTGACAAGCCATTCTTCTGGAAAAAATTCTACCACTAAATAACATGGAGTCTTTTCTCTCCTTCTTCTTCCTATTCCACACATGGAACACATTAATCAGGATTCATACCAGTTTTCAGTTTCCCCTGAATAGATAACAGTACATAAAATGTATTTTCATGCTATGGCACACTGGCTCGAGTGAAACTACTCTTGGTGAACCTGTGGAGCTCTTCAGAGTCAACAAGACATTAGCAGGCACAGCCCCACTGAGGCCCTGAAGCAGTCCTGGATAGCACACTTACCCTCACTTTGGCCAGTCTCTTCAGGTGCTGCTCCTCGGGTCGGTACTTCCTCTGTGTCTTGAAGAAGTCCTCACTGAGGACATTGTCGGTGAACAGAACTGAGGGAGCCACAAAGGAGTAGTCCTGAGGAAGTCAGACACGGAAAATTCAATATCACACCTGTCACAGTGATAGCATAGGTCATGTAAACCACATGCTGGACTGAATCATCCCCCCCACCCCCACCTCCCAATTCATATTCCATAAGATTTTTTGGGGGGGAAAGTGTGCTTGTGAGAACTCCTGACAGTAGGGGTGAGGAAAGAAATATCAGCTCTATTAAACTGGGCAGACTTCTCCATATGTACTGTAATAACAAAGCAAGATAATGCCATATCACAGCACTCTCTAGGAAAATTCCCATTACCACCACCAACTATCATGACTGATTTTTTAATATTTTATGACAATAAATAATTCTATTTGAAGATGATATCACAGCCTGTTCTTGGTGCACCTGCCAACATCTCCAGTATGACAGGGAGAATGAAATTTTCTGATTTACCTTCTCTATATAGATATTTGCACCAAGAAGGAATGGAATGGCTGCAGATGAAGCTCAGTGCTGAATGAAAAGGCAGCAAGCAGAATAAGCAAGGGGAGATCACTCACACAGAAGTCCTTGCCCTCTCCAGGGGGTGCCACTCCTGGAGAGGTCACAGGGGTCAAGGCTGTGAACTCCTCTGAGAAGTTGCTGGTGTCATACTCATCCTTGATGGAGGGAACAAATGGAGCTGGCACTTTCTTGGCGGCCACATCGGCCCAGTTGACTTCCTGCAACACAAATGGGGGATGCTGAGGGACAGTGCATCTCTTGGCAATGGGCCAAATCCAATCAAGTCATAGTGACATCCTACTGATATAGGAAAGTCAATGGCAGCTCCCCTTGTAGTCAGAGCACATCCGCATCAAAGAGAACAGAGCAGTCAAAAAATCTCCTGGGTTCCATCATGAGAAGACAGCATTCTTTGTCATTTCCAAAGACGTACTGGGACAACCTTCTTTTAAAATTTCCGTAACCATACTGAGGCAGCCTTCTTTCACTGCAGCAATGGCATAGAAAACTCCATCCCATCTATCACAGTACTGCAACAATTGCATAACCCACTCCATCCCTTCTACTACTGCACTGTAACAATGGCATTACCCACTCCATCCCACCTAAGCTTCCCTCCTAGACAGAAGATGTATGCTCACCCTGAAGAATTTGTGGTTCTTGACCTCCTGTGCACCCTTGGCTCCAAGACGCTTCCGTGCGTCCCGAGTCAAGAGGTTGTTGATGAAGCCGGCCAGTTGAGGTGAAAAGTATGCTGGGATTTTAGGGGTGGCATGCTGGATTTTCCTGCAAAGATGAGAACTCAATGAGAGAAACACCACTGCTGGATGTGAGGATTCTTGAGGGGTTTTTTGGTTTTATTACTACTAGAGATGCATGAAAACATTTATCTACAAGAGGTGTATAATGTTTAACACTTTTATCTAAACATTTAAATTTAAGCAGTGAACATTGAGCATGTAGAAAAATGAAAACTTTTAGAGGTACCTAGCTCAGTATAATTAAATGTCATAAACTTTCTCAGAAGTTGTCTCCCCTTTGACTACAAATCCACACCTGAGGAAATGACTTCTTTCCCGGGACAATCACAGCACACAAGACTGAAACTGGGCAGATGCCTTGAAAAGAGGAAATCTAAAATGATACACAACACTTCTGATAAAGGAGCGGCAGCCTCTGTATGATACATACCACTGCGTGGATCTGGTGTCTGAGGGGTGAGCATTGTTGTCTCCCTGGAAGGGAGAGCCCCCTGTCATGAGTTCATAGGTCAGGATGCCCAGGGACCACCAGTCTGCTTTCTGAAGTCAAGAACATATCATGTCTGAGTTCAAAGTTTAGAGCTGTAGTCATTATAGCAAGTCTGTCAGACAACAAGAAATGCAGTCATCAAATGTCAGTTGGTGACACAACAGACAGACGCAGTAGCAACTTCTAAAAAAAATATGTAAGTGTGTTTTACTACAAGGTCTAAAGACGAAAAAAAGAAGAAAAAAAAGGAGAAGATGAAGACGAAGAAGAAGAAGATGAAGATGAAGGAGAAGAAGAAGAAGAAGGAAGAAGAAGAAGAAGAAGAAGAAGAAGAAGAAGAAGAAGAAAAACGAAGAAGTAGAAGAAGAAGAAGAAGAAGAAGAAGAAAGAAGAAGAAGAAGAAGAAGAAGAAGAAGAAGAAGAAGAAGAAGAAGAAGAAGGAGAAGGAGGAGGAGGAGGAGGAGGAGGAGGAGGATGGGAGGAGGAGGAGGAGGAGGATGAGGAGGAGGAGGAGGAGGAGGAAGAAGGGAGGAGGAGAAAAAGAGGAAGAAGAAGGAGAAGGAGAGGAAGAAGAAGGAGAATGAAAAGAAGAAGAAAAAGAAGGAAAAGAAGAAGAAGAAGAAGAAGAAGAAGAAGAAGAAGAAGAAGAGAAGAAGGAGAAGAAGAAGAGAAGAAGAAGCAGAAGGAGGAGGGAAGGAGGAGGAGAGGAGGAGGAGGAGAGGAGGGCGGAGGGAGGAGAGCGGAGGAGGAGCAAGGAGAAGGAGGAGGAGAGGAGGAGGAGGAGAGGAGGAAGATGAAGAGAGGAGGAGGAGGAGGAAGAAGAGGAGGAGGAGGAATAAGAGGAGGAGGAGGAAGAGGAGAAGGAGGAAGCAGAGGAGGAGAAGGGGGAGGCAGAGGAGGACGAGGAGGAGGAGGAGGAGGAGGAGGAGGAGGAGGAGGAGGAGGAGGAGGAGGAGGAGGAGGAGGAGGAGGAAAAAGTGAGGAAGAGGAAGAGGAGGACAAGGATGAGGGTAGGGAGAGGACAAGGAGGAGGAGGAGGAGGAGGAGGAGGAGGAGGAGGAGGAGGAGGAGGAGGAGGAGGAGGAGGAGGGAGAGGAGGAGGAGGAGGAGGAGGAGGAGGGGAAGAGGAGGAGGAGGGGAAAGAGGAGGAGGAGGGGAAAGGGAGGAGGAGGAAGGAGGAGGAGGAGGGAAGGAGGAGGAGGAGGAGGGGAAGGAGGAGGAGAGGGGAAGGAGGAGGAGGAGGGGAAGGAGGAGGAAGGGAAGGAGGAGGAGGAGGGGGGGGGGAGGCAAAGGAGGAGGAGGGGGAGGAGGAGGAGGAAGAGGAGGACGAGGGGCGGAGGAGGGGGGAAGGAGGAGAAGGAGGAGAAGGAGGTGGAGGAGGAGAAGAGAAGAGAACAAGATGTGCTAACGCAAATTACAATTTAAATTTCAAATGTTGAGTATGGGCACATAACACATGGACAGAGACATTAACATGATGGAACACCAGACTGATACGTACGAAGTCGTGTCCCTCCCGATCGTTGTTCTTGGTGTTGACTATTTCTGGTGCCATGTAGTCCAAAGTGCCACAGTAGGAATAGGTTCTCTGCATCTGCAATCCATAACAAGTAATTTCAATGCAGGCCCATAAACCATATGCTGTGTTAACCTTGCCAGTAACCCAGCTGTTGCTCTGAATACATAAACTGCAATTTATATGAGCAATGCATGGGAAAAAGAGAAATAAAGAAATAGAGAGAAATAAAAACGGGAAACAACCAGATGTGACACAGAAGAATGACGTACTGGAGAGTTGCAAAGCGGGTTGGGACTGCTGAGTGCTTCCTGTGGAAGTAGGATGCAGAGGATATACAGCTCAGTCTATGACCTGTGTCCTAAGACAGCTGGGATGCAGGCCCTCAAGCTCCAAACAGGTCATCAAGCAACTGCTGCACACAGCTGAGGCCATGTCTATGTGGATCTGGGGAGAGTCTCACACACTGACAACCCCTGGGGGCATGTGCTGCTTGGGGCTACCCATGTCCGCGCTACTGGAGCAGGCCCCAAAAACTCGGCCATGGATTCCAGTTTAAAAGGGGTATTGCATGGCAGCTGCTGTATGTGAAACATAGCATAAGTTACAACTATATATAAATTACAAAGGAACTCCATTATAGACAAGGGTTATTAAAAATGCCACACACCTTGTCTGTGGGCAGGAACTCCTTGCTGAGGCCAAAGTCTGTCAGTACAATGTGGCCACCAGAGTCCAGCAGAATATTCTCCAGCTTCAGGTCTCGGTAGATGATGCCCAGCTACAGAGGGGAGTCAGAGTAAACAAGTCTGCATTCAAAACACAAGGGTTCGCATTTCAGTCCCTACAGCATAAATAATGGTGTGCTGGTATCACAGTAGATCAAATAATGCCTTATTCATTATGATCATGCATTACTGCAGCAACATTGATCTAAAATCTCTCTCTCTCTCTCTCTCTCTCTCTCTCTCTCTCTCTCTCTCTCTCTCTCTCTCTCTCTCTCTCTCTCTCATATACATGTACACACATACACACACATATGCATGAGTACACACACACATATTTTCAACAATGAAAAAAATAGTTTGTACCCTTAGAGCACACGATAGACGTAGACATGACTTGACAGTAATACTGTGTTGTGGATAGAAAATTATGAGAAACATACCACATTCTCTTCAGCCTGAATATGCCATACAGTCATTCACACAAGCAAGCTGAGGCTGGCTTACACTGTGAAGTTTCTCCAGGGCCAGTGTGATCTCAGCTATGTAGAATCGTACATCTGCCTCTGAGAATTTCCTGTTCATGTGTGTGAAAAGCTCCCCTCCGTTGACATAATCTGCAAAGGGAAAAGCAAAGAAAGTGTGCTTAGTCAAGAACACTGAAAAAAACATCACTCAATCTATGTGACTCAACCTATAAGGGAAAAGATTAAAAGAAGTAAGAAGAGTTGACGGAACATGGAAGGCGGAGATGCTAAAGAAACAGCACCAGGATGAACAAGAATTTTTTGTGGATCATAAGCAGGATGGCAGCAGTTTGCACCTCTAAAAACTCAAAGCAGAATATAATTAAAGGCAGTTTAAAATCTATCATTTGAGCATACCCACACTTCCACATCATCTTTCTACCCAGCTTTCAACACTGCACCTATGAGTTTAAAGACAGATGAGGTGTAGCCAAGAGATAACAACCATCCCATCCATTAGGAACTGATGTTGTGCAGGACAGCACATATGCACAAGCCAGATAGAGACAGACCTCTGGCAACACATGGCAGGCAATGACCACAGTACCTGTAACACTCCAGCCTGCACCAGGCAAGCCACAACAGCCCTACTGCCTGCCCATGCCTGCAAGAGGCCTTCCACTTGTGCCACCACTGCCAGCCAGACTCCTGCCAGGTGGTCAAGTCATTTGCTTGTTTACACTGATAACTGTCAGGCCAGCAGGTGCTCTGTCTTGATGTAGCAATTACTGTGCAACTACACCTCCTGGGCGTGGTCTTAAGTTTCCATTGTAACATTGCCACCAGGATTAAAATGGGGGCCTGTGAGGCCACTGAATGCATACAGTGGTAGCAACAGGTTAGAATGCTCCCCAGGAAGGGGTGATTGGGAAAGCTCAGTTTCCAGTAATCTTTTCATTCCGTACACAGGAGTCTCTGACACACCATGGGATTGGTCAATCTGTCCTATAAAAAGGAGAAAATTAATAATTGATTTGTTAACCAGACATAGATGAAAAGTGACTTTATAAGTCAGTATCTTTACCTTTTCATGCATTACAGAAGCACACAATCCAATGTCACAGTTTAAAAAAAAGAAAATCTCCAACATCCCACACATCCAAACAAAAGGTGCGACACACCACTCACCCATGATGAGGTGGAGCTTGCCGGCTGTTTGGAAGGCATACTGCAGCTTGGCAAGGAAGGGGGTGCTTCTGATGGCTTCAAGGACTTTGCGTTCCGTCAGTGTGTGCTCTGTGGTCTTGCGACGCTGGATAATCTTGGCCTTCTTCACCACCTTCATGGCATAGAGCTTCCCTGCATCTTTGCCTCCCTTCTTCTGCACCAGGAACACCTTTCCATAAGCTGAAGGGCAAATGAAAAGAAACGAAACTCAGGTTAGATCAAATCAAACAAAACACAATGTCTCTTCATTGCTGAACCATTTTAGGGTTGTGCGTGTGTGTGTGTGTGTGTGTGTGTGTGTGTGTGTGTGTGTGTGTGTGTGGGGGGGGGGGGGGGGTGAGTGTGGGGGGGCGGGGTGTGAGTGTTTAATTCATACAAATTTATCAGTATCATTTATTAAAAAACTTATATAATTACTGATTCCATGAAGGGTTTTTATGAAAATCAATACCTAGTCAATGAACAAAAATATTTTTAAACAATCTGCAGCATCCCAAAAGTACACATTGAATACTTATGAAAACAATACATGTTCAGTCATACCACAATGTGATAGCAAACTGCAATAACAGTGACAAAATTGCTGTGGTAAAAATGATCATTAAAAAACACACACACAAGACAAGACAAACTATGGGTGTAGTGCATCTGCGCCTTCAACTAATTACTTTGAGGAAAATGTCATTAATATTTCACAAACTATGATAATCTATTATTATCAAAGGACACCCAGATGTACCTATGTTTTACTGAGCTTCTTCCATTCTGAATTTATCCTTGTAAGGAAACATCACACTATCTGTTGTGAGTAATTTTTATAAGTATAGAAGTCTTTATGAAAATTGACACTGGCATGGGTAAATAGATGACAAACCTTGCCAAATTGTTTAACATCAATGGCTGCTGAAGTACAGTAAGTGTTGAAGCCATGTAAGCTTTTCTATACTTTTTGACTTGACCTCAGGCCACCCTCTAACCTTGACATTAAACCTGGGAAGCAGCTTGAGCTATGTATAATTTATCTGATGCTTCGGAGACAACCCCTTCAGTGAAATGATCCAACTCTTGAACTAGATGACAAGTTAGTAGCAATAACTACCTCAGCCTATTCTTTCCTGACTTAACTGACAGGAGACTGAGGTCACGCTTCCAAATCTGAATTCTCCTCTGTGATAGATAATTTTGAAAATTTTGTAACAGTTTGGCTCCTGCTTGTAAACAAAGTCTCCTACCAAGATATCACACTACTTCGACAGAGGGTCAACATAGGCTTCATCTTTACCTGAATCACCTTTCCCTGCCCACAGCAGGGCCCAGCTTAAATGAGGGAGAAGACCAAAAATGTCAGCAGTGCACTCACCTCCTGTGCCCAGCAGCTTGAGTAGGTCAAAGTCCTGCAGGTTGACCCTGCCTTTGCCTGTCATGTTCACTGCAAAGACATCAATGAGGAACAAGGGTGAGGACATATGATGGTGTGATCAAAACTCTCAGTAGCAATAGAGAATGATGCAGCAAATGTTTTCAGTGTGCATGTGTGTGTGTGTGTGTGTGTGTGTGTGTGTGTGTGTGTGTGTGTGTGTGTGTGTGTGTGTGTGTGTGTGTGTGTGTGTGTGTGTGTGTGTGTGAGTGAGAGAGAGAGAGAGAGAGTTATCCATTCATTTACAAAGCAATAGATGGCTAAGTCTTTCAACTGCAAAGAACTTGTGGACACTCTTTGCATCATCCTTCCCATGCATTGTTGCATTGTGGCATTAAGGTTTGTCAGTGTCCTTGATGTACAATATGGCACACTGCCATATGTGACAAACTGTTACTGTCATGGTTCTGCCAACACTACATATGGCCAAGATGAATGGATTCCATAGATGGATGCAATAAACACTGATGCTTAGACCTGTGTGGTTTAAAAACTGGACTGTAGTATCTTTGGAAATGAAAAATCATCACACTAGCCCCAATGAAAAGTAAGAGGAATCCTGCATTAAATGAGCATTTTACACATCAGAGACTGTTATATGCACCTGTTTCAGACATATTCCTACATCAGAAGTAAAACTACCAATGAAACACCTTGTCCTTTTGATAAAACACAGGATTCTTTTATATGAAAGTGACATTCTATCACCTGTGACAAACTCATATGTTCCCTCTCCAACAGTGGCTGGAGCAAGTCACTTGCTGTCTTTGTATTAAAGGTTTGCATCCACAGTATATGTGATGGTCACAGGGGTTGCAAGTCAGTGAGAGCTGCTCTTCAGGGCCAACATGTGCCTGGTATCCACGTGACTCACATCCTGAACAGCTTCCTCATGGACAACAGCATCATGCAGATAAAAGCCACAAGTTCCATTGCCGCTTTATGCAGTATCCCCTTCTATTTACAGTTGTCAACATATTCTGAGGATTGATTACCATCAAAGAGCATTAAATCACCTGGAATTAGAGGTGCTGTTACAATGTCACGGAAGGGTCTGACTACAGTTCCTTGATACAAGTCATTGAACAGTTGAATTGACAAGAACAATGATGATGGCCTGAAAGCAATCTTAGATATATTCACTCCAAACCTCTCAATCCCAGCACTGTTAACAAAAAACAACTGTATGAAATATTTAACTGCCCTGCTTATCTACACTCAGCACTCTTGCTCAGAAGTACTTTGAGGGAAAACTCCCCCAATCGTTCAAACCGTTTGACATTCAACGGACCCATTCCAAACTGCTTACACTCTGCTGTTGACTGTACATGATCAGATCTCATGGACACTCCATCATGCTTGATGGGTTAGTCTCCCTCTTGAGAAAAACATCATGCTGCTGTTGTTGACTCAACTTACAACTAATATTCTCCTTCCCATTCAAGGTTTGTGGCACTCTATGCTGTCAGCAATCCCAAAGCTGTGTGTGCCAATGAAGGCCCTGCACAGCCCACAGAGACTGCAGTTCACTCAACTGCTGCACTGATTAAATCTTCACTAAACATGGCAATATGTGACCACTACTATTACTACTCACTGGATTACTCTGATGGAGATGCTGGTTGTGTGTATGTGTTTGTATCTGTTGTGTGTGTTTGTGTATCTGTTTTGTGTGTGTGTGTGTATCTTTTTTGTGAGAGAGAGAGAGAGAGAGAGAGAGAGAGAGTGTGTGTGTGTGTGTGTGTGTGTGTGTGTGTGTGTGTGTGTGTGTGTGTGTGTGTGTGTGCAGGTTGTGTACTTGCATATTTGTGTGTGTGTGCATTTTTTTACTGTATGTGTGTGAGGCTTTGTGTGTGTGTGTGTGTGTGTGTGTGTGTGTGTGTGTGTGTGTGTGTGTGTGTGTGCGCGCACACACGCATGTGCATGTGTGATATAAGAGGGCAGCCAAACAGTCATTACCCTGCAATCACAACACAGCAGCATAGTGATAAATGAACAGACATATGTCAAGAAGGAAGGGCAGAAAACAAACTGAGAACGGACACATGACAGGATGTGCAGACCACACAACAAGTGTGTTTCCATGTGATCCCCCCCCCCCCCCCCTTCCCCCCTCCCCCCCACCCTTACAAAAAATACATATCAAAACACTTTTTTTGCCAAAAATGATACAGAGATCAATGTGCAATTTGAAAGACAAGCTCACTGTGACTCACTAGCCAAGACATGACCCCTTCTTGCCTATACTCTCCAGGAGCCAATCATTACTGACATGCTCAGGTACTTGGCAATACGCTTACTTCTTCTCCTGTTTAGCCCTGTCATGGCAAGTCCCGACACTACTCGTCTATGTACCATACAGAGGGAACAGATGACCAGCACAATGAATTCTATCTCAAAACCTGCCTCGCTTGAAAGTGCACAGAGGGGTCTATATTTCTCAAATTTGTGTTGGTAGCATTGTTCGAGAAATGCATTAAGTGGGTTGGAAATCTCTACAATTCTGGCTACAGACTGGGTATGGTCTAAAAAACAGAAGTCTGGCTTGGAACTGTCTATCATGTGTCCATTTACAGTGATAGTCTCATTCACACATACATACATACATACATACATACATACATACATACATACATACATACATACATACATACATACATACATACATATCAAAAAGACTTTATTCATGAAAATTGTACAACATCTGCACACATGAACAAATTAATACACAAACTCTCAGCCATTGAATAACTGTACAGAGCATAGACCTAATTTGGAATAAAGAGTAGTAGCGGCTGATCATATGGGCTTAACACATATCTCTGTTTGGCTACAATATATGATATGCCTTTGTCATTTGCAAAATCTGTATCACAATATATTATTTTTTCCAAACAGAAGTTTACATTTGTAGGCCTGTTAGTCACCTGTACAGTGTTTACCATCAGTTTGTTACATTGACTTTACAGACAGTTAGAAAATTATGATTACCTTGATGGTAAAAACACTTAGAATAG
>JAWQFJ010002353.1:187500-197230 GCA_034096865.1 Theodoxus fluviatilis
CAGTGATGGCACTCAGCTGCAGGAGCATTTGGCCCATGAATCTGTCTTGGCGTACGTGCGTCTGCGTGCACACGGGGTAGCGACATGGAGTGGAGCCTCATCTGTCGTTCAGGCCTTCCGTCCACTCTCTTTGTCTCTCTCTGTCTCTGAGTGTCTGCCCGTCCGTCCGTTCGTAAGTCTGTGTGTCTGTCTGTCAGTGTGTCTGTCTGTCTGCCTGTCTGTCTGTCTGTCTGTCTGTCTGTCTGTCTGTCTGTCTGTCCGTCCGTCCGTCCGTCTGTCTCTCTCTGTCCGTCCGTCTGTCCGTCCGTCTGTCCGCCTGTCCGTCCGCCTGTCTGTCTGTCTGTCTGTCTGTCTGTCTGTCTGTCTGCCTTCCTGCGGCCGTCCCCTCCCTCTCACTTACACAGGCGGGACTCCCATCAGAAAATCCCCGAGATTTATAGGGGGATATGCATTCCCCTGAGGGTGCCTGATTTATGTCGTCCCGCATACGGTCAGCCGCGACTCGTACAGAGCAGTAGAGAACGGTTGAGATGGATAGGTGGCAGGAGTGTACTGGATGCAGAGAGGGGCTGGTGAAGTGGAGGTAGGGAGATTGATTGATTGATTGATTCTTTATTTATCAAGGATGAATTTTAGGCATTTCTGCCTATCTTACAAATTGTCCTTGCTCATAAAGAAATGAAAACATGGATTCCTAAAACAAAAAACACACAGGAGCTAATCTATGTACAACAATTGGTAAGGTATATGAAGAATATGATCAACAATGACAAAGATTTTAGTAGATGCCTTTGACAACTGTCAGCTCAGTGAGTCTTGAAGTTAAGCAAATACGTGTCATATGTACAGGCGACAGCAGTGAGATAATCTGAATAGATAATCACGTATGGATGCTTTAAAAGACTTAATGGAAATATAGTTCCTTAGGTGCAATGGGAGTGTATTCCATCATAACACCTGAATATGTAATACTGCCTTTGAAAATGTCTACTCTAGGTTGTGGTAGAATGAAAGTGTTGCGATGAAGAGATCAGTAAGATACAAGAGAGAGAGAGAGAGAGAGAGAGAGAGAGAGAGAGAGAGAGAGAGAGAGAGAGAGAGAGAGACTTTAGACTTTATTTGCATAGGGCAGCGGCCCGTCACAAGTGTACAGACGTAATATAATGTCAACTTATTTACATACATACAGAGAGAGAGAGAGAGAGAGAGAGAGAGAGAGAGAGAGAGAGAGAGAGAGAGAGAGAGAACTGAGAGGTGAATGTCACCAGTCATAGTTCCCCTGAAGACGGAGTGTGGCTGCCTATATGGCGGGATGTTCAAAAACAGTCACACACGCAAGCATCTCACCCACTTGGGTGATCCTGGGAGTGTTTAGCCCAGGTACGCAACAACAACAACAACATCAGTCAAGACCGATGTTCACTGCCAACTTTCCCCCAGGAACGAGGCCAGCTGAGCAGAGACTAGCAAGTCAGCCAGAAGGAAGCCTGCTCAATAAGGAGTAGGAGGAGCGCTGTGTGATGACCGAGTTAGCTCTGTCCTTCCGGCTCTATGTCTAGGAAGTGGTGGACGGCCACACCAGGTCAGAGAGTTCGTAGATTTTCTGGAACTTGCTATGGCGCCCTACTCTCCATGCCATCGCTACCCTTCTTCCTGGTCGATATTCATCCGGTCGTGTCACCTCGACCACAGAAAAACCTTCGAGTGCTCCCTGCAGTCTACATCTATGGTTTTCAGAAATTCATTTGTACGAGAGCTCACGCCTAAAGGTGAAGAGGGCACATGCAGTTGCCGCCGGCCTGAAAATGTCAGTACGAAAGGGATTAGACGTAGATGAACTGATGTCGAGACTTCGAGAAATAGCTGTTGTATTCATTATTTTGTGTAGACCGACTGCCCTTTACAAAATAAAGTACGGAGATATGAAAACTTCATACCACCCAAATCAGTGTACAGTTACTTTATCATAATACAATTATTTCATTCGTTGTCTTGTGAATAGCTTCCTTCTCTTATTGCCTAAGACTAAGAGTAGTTTCGTTCTAGCACCAACTACCTCCTCAAGAACAGCAAGCAACTCAAATGGGAGAAAGGTGCAATGATCTAACAATCAACTCATTGTTTTCTACCACTCTTGAGGCAGACCTTTCATTAATTTCAAGGGAAAGACATAGAACTGAGCGCTTTGTCTGAGAGTTCAGCTGGATTGGGACAGTATTACGTACAGAACCGGTTTGCAACTCACAGTACATGTAAGTTTACTCAGTACACAACCTTACGGTTTTCTGTACTTCATGCTTTCTACATGTGTCCGAAGCTACCCATGATGAATTGCATTACTGAATGAGTCACTCTATTAATCAAATTCTGCTGACCTGTTACTGACTCATCGACTGTGCTCTCCCCATGCAAAAACCAAGAGACAATTTAACTGGAACGCACATTGCGTGGAGTTGCCATAGCTATCTCCCTGCACACTCCAGCTTTTGAGATGTCTGTCAAAGACTGACTGACGTATGCTGTCCACGTGTTCAGGCACATGACTAACGAAACAGGAGCAACCTCCCTCCAACGACTATCGGTATGATGACTATCGGTATGATGACTATCGGTATGATGACTATCGGTACCTGAAACTCGCCACTTCTTCAGAGGAATCCACACACTCTCCTGTCTCCAATGACAGGTCAATCTTCTCCAAAATGATCACAGATAATCATATCAGAGAGACATGTGAAACGAAGTTTTGCAACAGAGAGAGAGAGAGAGAGAGAGAGAGAGAGAGAGAGAGAGAGAGAGAGAGAAAGAGAGAGCGTGCATGTACTCTTAAGAGAGCGCATGCACGCCATGAAGGACGCATGTACGGATGCGTGCGCACACCCGGGCTACACATGCACATGCGAGAATACGTGCGTGCATGTACCAAACTTGACAAATACAATCCAACACACGCTTGCACGCACGCACACGCGCACATTGCACACACACACACACACACATTCTCTCTCTCTCTCTCTCTCTCTCTCTCTCTCTCTCTCTCTCTCTCTCTCTCTCTCAAAACCACCATTACTAGGGCACAAAACGATAACATGAACAGAGAAAGGCGGGCCAAGGCAAATGCTGCTGTCCGCTTATCACAACAGCTGGTGTCAGCAAAACTGATTCCTTGACCAGTTCCCCATAGGAAAGTGCTCACACGCTTGATACTCCCCGGTCGGGTCACGTATAATATAAGCAGTAGGTTCCGGTTGATTGAGTAGAACTCTAACATGAATACAACTGGGTTTCCTGGGGCTGCTGCGGAAAACCTTGGATGTTTCTGCATCCCTAAAGTTTACAGTCACCATTCAACACACGAGGAAGGAGTACAGACAACAAATGCACGAGTGAATGAATGAACGTTACGACTTATCAGCCTTTGTAGGCTAGTTAAGGCCATTGATTAGGAACATCACTGTAGCTAGTTGGAGTAAGAGCGAATCGAGTCTCAATTATCCTACTTATTTCAATTTTAGGTATCACGTAAGGAAACACATTGGGTTCATTCTTACGCCCAACCAACAGGGAGCTAGAGAGAGAAAAGAACAAAAACAAAAGTATACAGTTATAAGCAACACTGATTCAACTTGATTACATACCTCAGCCTAGCTTGTCATACGTCATATGTTAAATCGGTTTTCTACCTCCCTCTTCTGGGCGAAGCGAATGGTAGGGTTTTACCTCTGATATGAATAGATTGGACGAGCCTGCTTTACGATCTAAAAATAGCACCGATGTCAGGCTTAACAGTGCCACGGGTGAACTCGTTGGCTGACGTCCAAACCTGCCCTTAAAATGTCGCCCTCGTTGCGACATCCTCTACTATTACGGAAGTTGAAGTAGAAGTTTTGAAGCAGAAAAAGCGACAAGCTGAGCGTTCTGGTTTGGTTTTTCACAAAGAAACTTTTTGTTCTTTCAAGCACAAGATCAATCGTCTAAGACAGTGTACTTCAATGCAAAAATATGTGCTTCTACCACTTGCGGTCAATTACTTTCCATCACGAACAGGCTCATGAACAAGACCCGTTGTACTACTCTCCCTTCTTCACCAATGTCGTTGTTACCTCAGATGTTTTGCGACTTTTTTGTGTCCAAGGTGTCCGATATTTGAAGCAGCGTTGACATGTCTGCTGATCTCATGTCAACAAAGTCTGTCAGTTAGCATATTAGGAGGTAAGGAAAATTAGTACCATTCGTCATTATCTTTCTCAGCAGGCCACCAAAACGCTCATCACATTACTTGTTCTGTCTCGTCTCGACTATGGAAACTCTCTTCTCGCTGGCATCCCCGACACTCTGCTCAACAAACTCCAGAAAGTTCAGAATTGTGCTGCTAGGCTAGTTTTTCGATGTCCCAAGCGTACCCATGTCTCATCACTCCTACATACACTTCACTGGCTCCCCATCTCTCAGAGGATAGATGATAAACTTGCTACTTTGTTCCGCACCACACGCTCTTACAGAAATTCTTGCAATATACACGCCCTCCAGATATCTACACTCAGCTGCTGACTCTAGAATGCTTAAGGTCCCCCGCCGTAATAAGAACACTCAAGGACAGCGTGCCTTCTCCTATATTGGACCTGTAACCTGGAATAGTCTCCCTCTCTCAGTCAGTCATTCTGACACTCTGCCCCAGTTGAAAAGTGCTCTAAAGACCCACCTCTTCCGATCCACCTTTCCCGCTGAGCTGCTTCGCCTTACTTGACCTGGCCTGCAAGTGCTGTGTATATTGTATAGTTTGTTCTATTTATTCTATTGGATCTTAGTTTGTGTGTTTTGTGTTTTTTGTTTATGTTTGTAGTGTGTGAGTTTTTGTAGGAATGTGGTGTTGAGTGGTTGTATGAGTGTTGATTCTTTGGATTGTAAACGCCATGAGCTTGCCTGTCAAGGGAAAGTATGTGCGATGAATAAACTATTATAAGTTGTCGTAATCAACTGCTATAATCATGAGACGACGGCAGTTTTCGCGTGAGTCAGTCCCGCCGTCCTAATCATCATACATGCACCTGGTCACCAAATATATTAAATTTTTATATAATAAAGAAACGGATTTCATATTGCGCGAGCTAATACACGTATCATCCACCGTTGCTCTTCGAGTTGCAGTGCTACCGTAAGAGTTTATCAGCCATACATGTACATTGTGCGTCGCCAGAATGGGAAATAAAAAGTGGCCTTCGCGGATATCCACGACGACCCCCCCCCCCCCCCCCCCTCCCCTTCACTAGCTCTCTCTCTCTGTGTTTAAAACCACACTTGAATGATATCGATAAGCAACCATTCCGTTATGTGCGTCATATGTTTGGGATAAGCGAGATCACAATGTTCAAAGAATACCGCTTTGTTTTCTTTGACAGTCGTGAATGAGATATTTACGAGGTGTACTGAAGACCATGAAGATTTCTGATAGGCTCTCCCGTGTTAGACGATATGGGTAAAAAGAAATCACGTTTCAGACGATGCCCCATAAGACAATAACACCTTTGTCCATCTGTCAAGTAGTGCAGATGGCCACAGTGTTCATTCAGTCTCTATGTTTACTCACCATGCACTCAGACAAAGAAATGCTGCAGCAGTAAGCATGGAATGTCTTACTTAACACGAGCGTTAAATAGATATGTCGATGCAACTTTGGAACGGGCCGATGGCCTTAAAATATCGAAATATATCTCCTCTCTCTCTCTCTCTCTCTCTCTCTCTCTCTCTCTCTCTCTCTCTCTCTCTCTCTCTCTCACTCACTCTCTCTCTGACACTTGAAACTAAACAGCTTTTACTCTTACAGGATGAACCTGAAAAAGGTCAGGAGCTATTTTTGGACATTTGAGTAGGAAAGAGAACGCTCTATTATCACGAATACACGAGGAAATGATGCGACCAATCCCGATGCACGTACACAAATGTCGGGCAAGGAGGAATCAGCGACGAAGCTACGGCAGCAATGCAGACAAATGACTAGATCATGTACTTGATGGAACAGGAATAAATTCTCCATCGCTGTATAGTACGAACTGCGTACTAAGGCTTAGAGGATTTATTGATTGCTTCCGAAGGAAACTCGGGCAAGGAAGGAATGCATCTACATGCATTCAGTGGGCCTCAGCAACTGTCACTCATACGGACTTATGGACATGGTAGATAGTCTAATGACCTGCAGAGACACATTCACTTTTATAGCTCCTCTGCAAACATCATAAAAAGGCGCGCAGAGCAAATCAATCAACAGAACATCAGATTCAAGACACGCCAACAGCACTCTGGGGTGCAGGGGGAATACAAGATACAAGATAGAAGATACAAGATACAAGAAATTTTATTATCCTCATTGTTACAAGAAAATTTGTTTTGTCGGTGGCAAAATCATAATACACACATACAAAAACAGAAACGTACAAGAAGTTCAACACTACTTAACTCATTCACAGCGCTCAAGTTATGGAGTCCACACACTAATCATAGGCCATAAAATAAAATAGCATGCAATTGTATCATAAATTATTACTCTAACAATTATAATAACACCATGTTACTTCATCACAAATCTAATCATTGTAGATATACATACTGAACACGCGCATCAGATATAGTAAACAGAAAGACACAATAAGATAGGACACATTTAGCGATACATCATAGGCAATTCATTTAATAGAGAAACATTCTACATCGCAAAAAATAATCACAAAAGGAACAAAAGACACAAGCATGCACATCAAACAACCATCATCACGCAATCACACATACTCGATCTTCAACCATAACACATGTACAAGCCCCCACCCCCCACCCCCCACACATCATGTTCTTCATCCTGCATCACAACACAATCACAGGAAAGGCCAACAAGAGACAGGCATGCACATCAACAACCACACTCACACAGCATACATACACGATCATCAACGCATAACGCATGCACACCACCCCACCCACCCACCACACACTCACATGTTCATCCTTGTTGGCACAGACATAGTTTACACCGTTCATAGTCCTTCCTGTCACAGTTCACAGCACTATAAGTGATAATCTACGCTGATAATCACGCTGTTCCCACTAATGACGTACGTATTACGGGTTGCGGAATCCGGAAACACCCACATCCACACTGTACGCAAGGCTGGGGTAGCATCCCCAGGTGCAGCAGACTGTAACCTTTGAACATCAGACGCTGTTTTTGCAATGATTTGCAGCGATCGAAAAAATAATATCCGATTAAGATTTTCACGAGGATAAGATAACAAAATACAATCCAGACACCTAGACAATGTGTCTGACCTGCAAGCAGCTCGATCAATTTGCCAAACAGCTCATACTTCATTTCCAGGAATTACACGACATTGTGGAGTTCAATGATCATCGTTGCTGTTTGTCATATATATTTCGGTTAGAGAAAACAAAACAAGCAAGTGTAAATACACTAAACTACGAGACAATACTCGTAAAATACAAATTACAATAAATACATTTCTTTGCCCCTTTCACGAGAATTTCAGAATTAAGCTTCAGACAAGTCAGTTTAAAAGGAGTAAAGTCACGGGTAAACTCGTAATGGAATCGCATGATATGTGAAGTTTAACGCATACAACCCTAGAAGAAAGGTAGGTACTGGACTTCCAACAAAGGACCCATACTGAAGGATCAGATCAGCAGCTTGTTATTCATTCAGGGTTTTTACAACTTCCTTCCGGTTATTATTTTATACTCTCCTTTACGTCAGAGTGGAGAGAGAGAGAGAGAGAGAGAGAGAGAGAGAGAGAGAGAGAGAGAGAGGCAGAGAGAGAGAGAGGGAGAGAGAGAGAGAGAGAGAGAGAGAGAGAGCAGAGGGAGACAGACCAGAGAGAGAGACAGAGAGAGACAGACGAGGGGGGGAGAGCCGAGAGAGAGAGAGAGCGAGAGAGAGAGAGAGAGAGAGACGAGAGAGAGAGAGAGAGAGAGAGAGAGAGGCAGAGAGAGAGACAGAGGGAGAGAGAGTGAGAGAGAGAGAGAGAGAGAGAGAGAGAGAGAGAGAGAGAGAGAAGAGGGAGAGAGAGAGAGAGAGAGAGAGAGAGAGAGAGAGAGAGAGAGAGAGAGAGAGACTTTGACGCTTTGACACTTTATTGTTCAGGCCGGCCGCCCGTCACAGAAATATTAGGTTACACTAAACGGTTTTGCGGTATGGATAATTAGTCGACTACCACGGTTGATAGACCCATGTCTAACATGAACCTTTCTCTATGTTTGAGAGAGTAGTAAATAAACATAGCTACGTCCCTCGTCCTTTTTTGATTGACACAATGGACATATGGTGTTTGGTTACTTTTATTGATGTGTCTATGTAGAGTTTTTGTCTTATATCTTCATACAAGGGGCAACTCAACAAAAAGTGCTGTTCGTCCTCGATGCACATGCAGTAGGTGCATCGTACTTCGGGATTCTGAAAGTTGGTGTACCGTCTGTTCACCTTGAGATCGTTGATACCGAAACGGAATCGTACAAATGCATCGCGAAATTTTCTAATGGTCAAGCTGGAGAAGTATTCCTCTAGTCCAAAATGGTTTTTGAATGACAAATAACAGTGAAATCTTACGCTGTCTGTACATGTTTCATGCCATGATTGGTGATGCCAATCTTTCAGCCTCAGCTTGAATTGTTTTAAAACAAGAAGGGCAAAGCCCATACGACTCACATGCTTGACCTTGACCTTTACATGGAGAGAGAGAGAGAGAGAGAGAGAGAGAGAGAGAGAGAGAGAGAGAGAGAGAGAGAGAGAGAGGTGGGGGGTGGGGGGTGGGGGTGGGGATTGTTATCCATGCATCCTAATCGAACAGTATGTTTTAGAGCAACACTACGTGGCTTTTGGATGTCAACCCCAGGTAACGTATGCATTAAGATTCTATGTAAAATATGTTGTGCGTGCGTGCGTGCGTGCAAGTGTGTGTTTGCGTGCATGTGTCTCCGTCCTAATATCTATGATCCGTGAGCCCAGAAGACTTTGTGCATGTTCAATCAAAGAAAGAAGTGATAAAATGAGTCTCACTATAGAAAATGGACACACAACTCGCATATTTTCGACTTAAAAGTCTTCTAGCATGTAAAACAATTCCCCCCACCCCCCACCCCCCACCCCCAGGTTCATATGTTTTGCAATCTTCGTTTTAAAGAGTTTTGTGCAACTTAGGACAAAAACATTTGTAAATATAAACACTACACAAAATTGTGCGCACGTGCTTGCGTACGTGTGTTCTTGCGTAGATTATGTGTATGCATGCGTGCAAGCGTGCCTGCAGGCGCATGAATTCTATTTATAGTTTCAAATGGCGGCTTAATCTCAACTTCTCATGTCGACGAAGGGTCAACTTTTAATTCATACAGGCAAAAATAGCCTAGCATTTAATCATGGGAGAGCAGAGATGACAGATTCAGGGAATAGTCATCCGTTGAGAGCAAGTGCATGATTTGCCTTGACGACGTCAGCGATAGCAGCGCGATGTGAAGCCGATCCAAAAGTGCACCAGTGATAACACCCCACTACACAGTCCCCAAGCAAATGCACGGCACAAGGGCAGCAGGCATGCCTCCAGTCCTCCTGTGGGCTGGGGGTCAGGATGGACCGTTCTTGTACCCTGCGCTGGAATTGAGGTTAGAAGATTATAGTCTGAGGCGTATTGGAAGCCATCGGGACAAAGATATTAGCGTTAATGGAAAGAAA
>JAWQFJ010002353.1:197240-215142 GCA_034096865.1 Theodoxus fluviatilis
AATGGAGAGAGCAAACCTCAGCTGGTAACTTGAAGTGTTAGCGTCTCTCCTCATTGTGCAATAGAGAACTGGGGACACCAAACAGACAATTCCCATGTTGTCTCAAGGCCCACCTCCATCCTGGCCAGAGTCTGCACATGCAGGGGGTAGTTCTTCAGCACATTGCCAAAGGCGTCTCTCCTGGTGCTGTAGTCCCGGGCCAGGGTCACCATCCTGCAGCAACAAGACATGAATGCATGGAGTTTAGAGGACTATCGGCCCTTCTGGGCCATGCAAGGCCATGATCACACAAATCACCCCAGCTGGTTGGAGCAAGGGTAAGTCCACTCACACTTTCCCTCGTCCTTCACCTCTTTTGAAGCAAATAGAGGCAACCCACAGGGGAGGCAGCAACAAGGAAAACATGATCAAGCCATGTCACCAGTCCTTCCATCATCACCCAAACTCAAATACCAGTAAACATTACAAGTTCACCCTGCTGCAAAATGCAATGTAAATTATCTCACAGGAAAATCTTCCTAAATATGTATTTGTAAAGACTTGAGAACATAATTAGTCATAAAGGATAAAACTGAAATGTACATAGTTGTGGTTAAAAAATTAACAATACATACAATTTTAACCTCGCACACACACGCACACAAACTGATAACTCTTAGATTCAACATAAATCTTAGTTGTTCAATAGTAATAATGTAGTCAATTATTTTTTTGTTTTGTCAAAATGTTATGGGGATGTTAAGAACACTGCACTGTTTCTATTATGACACTGCAACTCCGACTACTACTTCTCCTACTTCTCAGGACGAGCAGACACAAGAAGGCCTATTCAGGAAGCAAGCACTCAAGAGCACCTGTCCTCCTGCAAACACCTCATAGTGACAATCACAAGGGTGATGTTATTATCATGACAACTGCTGTATTTCTCTCTTTTCATCATGTCCCTTTGCTTTCCTAAATCAAATGGTTTTAAAAAGAAGGTATAAGAGTATTTTCCTCACATTCAGTATTTTTTTCTGGTCTATTTTCCACAACACACAAAAGTACAGGTTTTCTTCTCAGTGTTTGTATCACAGAGACAGCCATTATCTTAAAATAACAAACAGCTCAAACTAAACTGCTCCAAATCCTCTCAGAGCACAATGGCTACAAGAGCAGGCATATCATGTCACATCATCAGCACTCTGTAGCACGCAATACAATGAACAGACAAAACAGGCTGCCACACAAGACCGTAATGGCACTATGTCAGCCTGAGCACAAGTTGTAGGTACCGTCTCATGGCAGCGGCAGAAGACGTGGAGTTGTACAGGCGAGTAATGAGGAGCATGTCTGCAATGGAGGCAATGCCACGTCCAGGCTCTGAGACCAGGAAAGCCCGACTGTTGTCCAGGAGGAGTTCTGCAGTGGGCACTTGTCGTGTACCCAGCTTGTTCTTCAGCCGCTGTATCTGGATCTTGTTCAGCTTCCCGTCCTGGTCTCGCACCTCCAGGTAGAACATGGACAGCCCCCGCGTCCCCTGCCAGCATGCATGCAAATAATGAAGTCATATACGTGTAGAGGAATGCTTATACACTCCTCCTCTTAACATAGTTATATTACTCTATAATGCAACTGTATTTTCAAATGCATTGTGCCACCAAAACCCAAGAAAGAACTGTGTGTGTGTGTGTGTGTGTGTGTGTGTGTGTGTGTGTGTGTGTGTGTGAGTGTGTGTGTGAGTGTATGTGTGTGTGTGCGTGCGTGCGTGTGTGTATGTGTGTGTATGTGTGTGTTTGCATGCATGCATCTGAGCTAGTGAGCTTGTGTGTATTTGTGCATCTGCATACTTATGTGCATGTTTCTGTGTATATATACATGTAAGTGTGTTTCATGTGAATGTACCTGCACATTTGAACCTTGATAGGGGCAATATAATCCAGCAATTTCCATGAAGCTGTCAACAGTATGTATGTATGTATTAGCTTTTATAACTCGATATTCTCACGCCGAGGCATGCTCAAAGCGCCCACAATTTATCTTAAACAAAAAGGTCTTAAGGTGTTTTTTTCTGGAAGCTGGCCACATTCTCTGACCTCCTCAATTCTTCTGGGGCTGCATTTCAGAATCTTGGACCAGTGTATGAGATGGCTCTCTCTCCGAATCCCTTTAGGTGTTTCGAGGGAGCACAGAGAAGAAGTCTCCCTGATGATCGGAGAACTCTCGACGGTTTATAGTCTTGTACAAGATCAGAAAGATACTGTGGAGCAGCACCTGAAACACTTGTACACATTGCACAAACACTTGTGCTGGATGCGATCTTTGATGGGCAGCCAGTGAAGGGACTCCAGAACCGGCGAGACGCTTGCCCACCTAGGGGAGCGCTTCACTAGTCGTGCGGAAATGTTTTGGAGCCGCTGGAATTGTCGTATCTGATACTGATTCGCTCCAGTAAGAAGACTGTTACAATAGTCCAGCTTTGATAGGACCAAGGATAGCACCAGGGTCGCAGTAGTCCTCTCCGTCAAGCAGTGTCTGATGCTCCGAATTCGTCGGAGATTCAAGTGAGCAGATGACGTCACCTGACGAATGTGGGGTTCTAGGGAAAGATGCTTGTCAAATTTCACACCTAGATATTTGATCCACTCAGACGGTGTCACCCTGACATCCCCTATCATGACAGTGTTTTCACTGATTTTGTCCAAATTGGATATGCTTCCGACGATGATTACTTCAGTTTTCTCTTCATTTAGTTTAAGTTTATTTCTGTCCATCCATGTTGTCAGGTTTGAACAGCACCTCTCTAGCGCCGATTTCGTATCGATAAAATCATTTTGGTTAGGAGCACAATCTGAGTAGAGCATTGTGTCGTCAGCAAAAAGATGATGTTGGACCCCGTGTTTATCAATAATATTGCTAACGTGTTTGGTGTAGAGAGAATGCAGGATTGGGCCGAGAATCAATCCCTGGGGGACCCCACAGGTGACTGCTACTGAGTCAGACCTCGAACCCTTCACCAGAAATTTGTGTGTTCTTCCTGTCAGGTAGCCCTTGAACTAGTTGAGGACCTCAGATGACAGACCAAAATGTGCCAGACGGTCGATGAGTATGCCGTGGTCTATTGTGTCGAAGGCTGCTGAGATGTCCAGTAGCACAACAATCCCTACTTCGTCGTCTGCAGCACACAAAGATCATTCATGACTCTTAGAAGAGCCGTTTCAGTGCTGTGATCAGCAGGACGATACGCTGACTGGAATTTTGGTATCAGGTTGTACCTGAGCAAGTGGTCCCGCAGCCTTGTGCATACAGCTTTCTCGATGATCTTAGAGAGAAAACTTAGATCGGACACAGGACGATAGTTCTCCAATTTTGAACTGTCCAGAGCACGTTTCTTTAGCAGAGGCTTCACAACAGCTGTTTTCAGTGCAGCCAGAAACTGTCCTGATTTCTGAGAGTGGTTCACAATGTCCGTAACCACAGGCAGGAGAACATCAAGACAATAAGGCCACAGCCCAAACAAAACTCCACACACCCAGGCAGAGACAGTACACTTACAGCAGAGACCAAGTTATTGTAATTGGTTATCAAAACAGTTTACTCCTTTCTGACAGCAAATTTCCAGAATACACACTTTGGAAGACTACCCATGGACACACATTAGTCAAAGATGGATGGATGGGTGGAGTTTTACGGCCTCTCAGCCATTGTAAGCTATGCAAGGCCATTAAGCACAAAAATCACTAGAATAGTTTATAGTAATCGCAATTCAAGTAAAAATGTCCCTAATTATTCGCCTCACATTGGGAGATGCTGTGGGTCAATTCTTATCCCCCAACCCACAGGGGGAACATCAGTCAAAGAAAGGGACTCGTGCTTGCTACTTCATTTACAGAAAAAGTTTAAGCTTCTTGAAATAAATTTGTAACAGTTCATCCATATCCACCACCATTAGCTTCTGAAATTGCAGTGTTCCACACTACCTTACTCCACCCCATGCTGCCATCCCTGCAATGGCCTGGCCGTCAACAAAGCTGCAGTTGTTTCCTCTCACATTTCTCTCTTCCGATTCATTCAAGATTCTGAATTTAGCAGTCAAAGAGTCAAACTTGGGGCTGAGTTCTAAATCTAGAACAGTGTGTTTGAATGAGAAAATGGGAGAGCCATGCCACACTTTTGCAAGGCAGCTACGGGCGGTATGGAAAAGGCTGCTATGGTGGAGGTTGTCAATATGGAGCCAGACCCAGTGTATGGGACAGACATAAACACTGCACAGGAACCTACAGGGCCCTGGGACTGATGCAAGAGCAAGTCACCTTCCTACCTGGGTAGTAGAGCCATCCTCCCCCATGATTCTGGCCAGGGTGAGAGTCATGTCGGCATCAGTGGCAGATGAGAACCACTTGTAGCCAGACAGGCTGTAGCTGCCGTCCCCATTGGGCCTGGCTACTGTCTCTGTGCCCCGTGCTGTGAGGAAGACAGGGACAGCATTGAATATCAGCATCGCAGCTGTTGATATGACAGTGTTGACAAGGCAGGAATGAAAAAGTAAGATGGTGTACTCACATAAAGCACATCTCCAGTCCAAAAAAGTTCTTTGGTATAGATCTACATTCCTTCTCCAGCCAGAATTGAATGCAAGTCTATCTCTAAAAAACATCAGTGTTAAGCATCCTAAAGCACCATTAATTGCTCCAACTGCATTGTCTCACTCTCAGATTTATAAGGTTATCATTGTGGGTGGCTAATAGTGATAGCTACACAAACTAAAGTGGTATGGGCACGTCTCACGATCGTCAGGGCTTGCCAAGACTGTGTTACAAGGCACAGTAAAAGGAGGGAGGAGGAGAGGCAGACAAAGGAAAAGATGTCTCAGAATGGACAGGGATGAGGCTCAGCGAAGCCTTGAGACAGTCCGAGAGGCGAGAGGAATGAAGAGAACTGGTTGCCAGATCATCTGTGGTGCCCCAACGGTCATCCAGACTACGGGACAAGTGGTGTGAAGTGAAGTGAATAGTGATAGCTGCTTCTCCCCATTATGGTGATTTACACAGTAACTTCCATGGGAACAAAGGAGGTAACGAATAAGGTTTCACAATGACCTGATGCACCTCTAATATCTTCCAGGCAGCCTCTTTGGCTGCAAGCGGCATTCTGTAGACCAAGCAGTCAGGGAGTAACGCACAGACGATGCTCAGTGTTCTCTTCAGTAGAAACCATGGTGACTGGATTCCATCTGAGGAGTGGGCATCAGGTGACAATGGCCCACTGTTGCACTGATAGTGACACAGCAATGCAGATTTGAAGGTGGAAGGAAGAACATTCTTACCAACATCAGAGCCCCCTTTCTTCTCTGTCATCCACTGCCCAGAGGTCCAAAACTGCTGGGGCAGTCTAGAAGTCAGACGTTGGAAAGCTCCCTCCTTCAGCCACGGGTGCTTGCTCTCAATCTTCTGCAGACAAGGCACCAGACAGTGCATGAGTTGGAGAGCCAACAGATTGTCTGTGCATGCCTCTCAACAGACTAGATTGGGCACTACTTAGAAAGTGAAGATATTGGCCACAACTTCCATGACTGTCAGCATCACCAAGCTCTTTGTGTGTGTGAGTTTTGACACTTTCAAAGCCTCCATTCTGTACTATTGCCTACACAGAAGCACCTCTATCCTAATTTCCTCAAAGCTAAGTACTGTGTGTGTGTGTGTGTGTGTGTGTGTGTGTGTGTGTGTGTGTGTGTGTGTGTGTGTGTGTGTGTGTGTGTGTGTGTGTGTGTGTGTTTGGGTAGCAAGTGTGTACATCTGTTCATACTTACTCTCTCTCTCTCTCTCTCTCTCTCTCTCTCTCTCTCTCTCTCTCTCTCTCTCTCTCTCTCTCTCTCTCTCTCTCTCTCTCTCTGTCGGATTTTGCAAAATGATCCATCCAGATTTCCTTGCAAGATTTATAGTATGGTGTTACATTTTGGGAAAAATACTAGCGCCAATAACAAAAAAAGGATTGTTATGTAAACACAACTGTGAAAGTTCGAGGAATTTGCAGTGTGTCCATAATGAGATTCAGTTTCTAAGGAATTTAAAGGGGCATCTTATTGCCGAGGATGTATAGAATTGGTCTACTGTTCTCACAAACAGCGCGAGATATGAGTTTTACAGACAATTCAAATCTTCACTCACTAGGGAACTGTATCTTTATAATATTGACAAACAAGTTTTCAGAAACACTTTGGTCCGCTTCTGTGCGGGAGTCAATGAACTGTGTGTACATAGATATCGTTATACCAAAGATGCTCATATATCTCATTCATCTGTCCATCATGTAATGAAGAGGACGAAGATGAGCTCCGTTTTTTTGTTTAGATGCCCTGCTTATGAAGTTTTAAGGCAGAAGTACATTTTCTGTATGTTTGATACAAGGTATCACATTGATGTACATGATGTTGTGGCGAATGAGAACGTGGACATAACAAGATCATCAGCCATGTATGTCTTTAAATGCAGACAAACAGCACTGGGCACAACTGATGAGTTATACCGATAATTAGGTTGTGATAGGCCAGAGGCCTGCTCAAATAAAACCGTTTGTTCGTTCGTTCTCTCTCTCTCTCTCTCTGTCTTACCTTACCTCAATGACTTGGGCAGCCCCATCTGTCATGGCTAGGGGACAGGAGTAGAGGCCAGAGGAAGGAGCGAAGAGGAACATCTTGACCATCTGGTGGAGTCGACTGTGATGGACAGTCAGAGTACAAGACTCAACTATGGTCTATTGGCTGTAACACACTTTGAAGACTGAACCTTTTTTCTAGCTAGGGAATTTGTTCATATACTTGAATATAAAGTCATTACACATTAGCATGTAACATGTAGCTTAAGCCAATTTTTTTGCATAACATTCAGCACTTTACATTTGCATTCTGGCAAATTCATTGTTTGCAAAATATCTTTAAATTCAATCAATTCGTGATTTAATATTAATATTTAAATAATATCTAAAATATTTACTTTTCACTTGAAAAACCGTAATAAACAAGACTTTATGTACTTGTACATTCACAGATAAACAGAACAGAGACAGTCAACAAATATCAACAGATTGACAAGGGTAGGAGCTTTGTAGGTTTGACAAATCAACAGGTGCACACAGAATTACCTGTATTCTCCATGCTTCCTCTCATAGGCAATGGCAATCAGTCCTTCCTCAGCAGATACATCATGCAGGGCGCGCCAGGCAGGGGAGGTGATCAGCTGGTCCACCCGATTTCCCCAGGCATCAAACTGCATCAACTGTGGCAGCTCCCTGTCACACTGCATTCCTAGTGCAGTCAACTCCCTGCTGACGCGCTGTCCAAACCCAGTCAAGTCTGCCTCTATCTCAGCCAGGGGCTGAAAATCAAATGCCACTGTGTAGAAAAGACACTACAGAGTTGAGGAATTCTGATACATCTGAGATGACGCTGAACTTCTGAAGTATAACTATTATCTCTGGTACCCCTGGATGGTAATGTAGACGACACCAAAATGAAATGAGATTTTGTTTTGCAGATGTAAGTTGAAGCCTTTGCTCCAATTTCCTTTCAGTGCACAACTGCAACCTAAACACATCCACACGCTCAGCAGAATGCTACATACTGACATTCAAATTACTTATTTCAGCTATCAACTAGTAATGAAATATTTACAGTGTTCAAACAAAAAAGTTCACAACAACTATGCACCATGAACTATATTCAATTTTAAAATTATTCAGAGAGCTGGGGAGACTTACATAAGGCCAACTAAAAAATGTTTGTTCAGGTAACATGACAACAAAAAGGAGTAGGTAGGTAGGAGGGAATTGTTTTCCATTTTTTCAGTTCAAAGAAAAGTGGCCATTTTATACATGGGTAAAAACGACAGTTCATTGTATTTTTTAAAAATTATTTAAATTTTGTACACTAAGAAAACAATGTTTCATTGGTAAAATGTAATTGAAATTATTCATTCTACACTCTATAGTGAGGGATTGACAAATTTGAGGTGTACATTCTTTGTGTATGTGTGGGGTTTCATGACAGTGGAAAACAAAGGTAGGCTTGGAGACAAACTTTTGGGAATGTCACATGACCAGAATCAAACTTTTTTTTGGTTGTGTGTGTGTGTGTGTGTGTGTGTGTGTGTGTGTGTGTGTGTGTGTGTGTGTGTGTGTGTGTGTGTGTGTGTGTAGTGTGTGTGTGTGTATGTGTGTGTGTGCGCGCGCCTAACCTGTTGCCTTAGAAAATCAATTCTGTCCTTTTTCAGGTCTTGTGTCCAGGCCTTCTAACTTTATAATCTGTCTGATTTTCCCATTTAGCCCTGAGTAAACGGCATGTTCCTATCATAGAGCCTGGACACTCTATATGAGATGAAACAATTTTCCACTTCTGGTATCATTTCTGCCATGTTTTTAATATACAGGGTGCGGCGAAATTAGCGCTAGGCATGAGTATGACATTTTTAAAATATTGGATTTCTCGAAGTTCACACACATTAAACGTATTGTTCGACAACATACAACAGTTCAGACAAGCAAGCAGCAGTTTATTCACTGTAGTCAACACCAGTTTTCACAACTGCCTCCAGGTGCTTCCGGAAGGAGCTGCACGCTGTTCGGACATAGTCTTCAGACAAAGCCGCCCACTGCGTCATGACTGCTGCTCGCAGGATATCCACATTCGGGGGGCCACTTGCACAGGTCTGTGACTCCACACGCTCCCATATGGAATAGGCGAGCGGGCTGAGGTCCGGAGGCAATGGCGGCCACATGTCTTTGGGCCAGAAGCTGCCGAGTTCCTCCACCAGCCATCCTGCTGGAACACAAATTAGGTGTCCTTCTTGTAGGTGGCCTTGATCCAGAGAATCACATGCTCACTCAGCAGTTGGCAGTAAACTCCGCATTGATCCTCTCGCTGCTGTTGTTGATGAAGATTGGGTTGGGGGGTGGGGGTGGGGGGGAGGGGGGAGGAGGGGAGAGGAGGGGGGAGGGGGGCTTATGAGGGAGGGGAGGAGGGGCAGGAGGTGGGGAAGAGAGGGGGGAGGGGAGGGGGGGCATTTTTTCCCATCACTGCTGATGACCCCCAGCATCATTGGGGCAGCACATCCTCCACCTCCTCAGCTGAGATGTATCTGGATCCACACAGAACAGCTTTTCATGGGAGAAAATGCACACCTTCTTGGCATTTTCTGGCTTCTTCATCCAGTTCAGAATCTTCCTGGCATGATCTATTCTCGTGATCTTCCGCGCCTCCGTGATCTTGTTCTTGGTGACCACTGCCCTCGACTTTATATTACGTGCAGGTCTATCCATTTCTGTCAATGGATCAAAGGGATTCAAACCATAACATAACATGAAAGACGCATCATCAAAATGTGTAACTTTAAAAAGAACATGTGTACTCTTTGAACATTCCAAGATGGCATTAATCAATAAAAACAGAGGCAACTTTAAAAACAAAATAGGTTGTCTGTAACAATTAAGACCGACAAAACACCTTGAAGTCCATGCTAGGGAGAAAGTTCGCACTGGACGACAATGAGAAAGGGAGTCATGGAAGACCTGTGACTGTCACTTTGTTTCCCTCTACTGCATTAACAGCCATGCCAAACTTTTGACAAGTGAATTAAGTGCACTCAAGAAATTTATTGTAACAAAGCTAATTAACACTTCATGTGTTGCAACTTGCATGTGCAACAAATTCGTAACAAATCTCTCTCTCTCTCTCTCTCTCTCTCTCTCTCTCTCTCTCTCTCTCTCTCTCTCTCTCTCTCTCTCTCTCTCTCTCTCTCAACAATTTGGGATGGCTGTAGTGACGCTAAGTTGAAAAGGCTGAAGTCATTGTATTGCAGAGCCTCTAAGCTTATGATAACAGATAGTTCACTATCTACCAATGACAAAATGAAAGAACTTAATATTTTGCCTTTTCATAAGCATTTACAATTCAATTAAACGTGTCTTATTAATGAAAAGAATTAATGATTGTGATGTGCCTGATTATTTGATAAACTTATTCCAACATTCAAATATTTGTGTACATAACTTTATAATTCCACAACCTAGGATTGATTTGTTTAAACATAGCCTATCTTATTCAGGCGCTACTATGTGGAACACACTATCCAATTCTTTTAAAATTGCAAAATCTTTTGAGAAATTTAAATTGAAACTACATACTTTTCTTATGCAGTCATCCTAGATACTTTCATCTTATTCTAAATTCACTTTGAGGTTATTTTCAACGTGATATTTCGTTACCATGAATTGAATGTAACCTGTGTTATTGTGTGAATTTTGAGTGAGATAGAGGGTGGGTGGGTGGGTAGGGGTGGGGGATGGGATTGGATTTGTTTGTTTGTTTTAACAAGGGCTGAATGTAAGATAGGCAGTTATGTCTAACTCATGTATTTCCCTTGAAAAATAAATACCAACTGTTGTACATGGATTAGCTACTGTGTATTTTGTGTCTTAGTTATCAGTGTTTTCATTTCTTTATGAGCAAGGGCAATTTGTAAGAAAGGCAGAAATGCCTAAAATTTCATCCTTGATAAATAAAGAATCAATATCTCTCTCTCTCTCTCTCTCTCTCTCTCTCTCTCTCTCTCTCTCTCTCTCTCTCTCTCTCACACACACACACACACACACACACACACACACACACACACACACACACACACACACGAACTTTTTACATTGTACATCCAGCTAATAGATAGCGACAGAGTAAGAGTCTGGAGAGAAGTAAACAGAGAAGTGTTGAGCTGGGCCGAGTAGTGGAGTACGAATACCACTAACAGTGTAATTCGGCGTGGACTTTGGACGAAAGAAAACCCAAACTAACCTCTCGAGGAATGTATCTCTTTAGGTAAGTCCTGAGCGTGCTGTCTTGAGTATAGGTATTGTCGAGTTGTGGTGGCTCCTGGAAAAATGTCCCGATACGAGCGTGCGCGAATGGAATCCCTCCGAGACGAACATCGTTGGATAGTTCCTGAAGAATAGCCTTATATTCTACTTGAGATGGCGACGGAGCGGTGCTCTTGAAACGCACAAACTTCTGTCTGGCCAAACGAAACGGGTGTACTCGAAACATGTTGACGATGGTTCTTCGAATGACTCCGGAAGTCGAACAGAATTCACGGTCTTGTCCTTCAACTCCTTGCTCCCGTTTCTCCCTCTGTGTCAGCTGTGAAGTGCGCAATCACAAGCCAGCCTAAGGAGGTTTTTATATTGGCCTAGGATTGGCCGACAGACACAGCAGCTGCAGCAGAACTTAGCCTGCCTGAAGTGGGGCCTGGTACGAGACAACTGAATTTAGCTTTGTCAACATGCATGAAGTGTCGTTATCAGTGAATTCTGCGGCCCAGCAACTTTATAGTGTCTACCGGTATATTGTCCCAACTTTTCTGCCGACTCTGCCGGAGCAGTGTGTTACTGTATTCAGCATTGGGCTTGGTACGCTGTGACGAGCGTCAATCTTGACTATTCTGTGCACTTATTTAACATCTCAGCTGTGCACCAGAACGAATCTAGACCCTATTGGTTCATTCTATTTTGAAAGTTCAGCAACTGACACAGTTTATCAAGTAGATTGGGTATGTTTGTGTACATATTAGTTGGTGACTTTGTAACACCCACCCACCCTTCCACCCCACCCCTAGCTGCCTTATGGGAACAAGATGAAAAGTTGCAACACATGTATGCCAATACAAGTGGACCTCCATTAGTTATAGTTTGTTTGCTTACTTGCTGTCTTGTTTATTTCTCGCTCTCTCTCTCTCTCTCTCTCTGAAGGTGATTGATGTAGTAATAAACCCATTTTTCAGATGTTGACAGAGCTTGCAAAATGTGTTGATGGTGCCAAGAATGACAGGTGAAAAGTCTCGGACTGAAACTACACCTTTGGCCTTAACCTGAATCTGTTCCAGTGCCCTGGGTAGTCTTTGTAACTGCTTGGGGCCACCCTTGGCTGTGTTACTGGAGTGGACATTGAAACTTCGCCAGCCTCAGCTAAGGAAGGTGCAATGACTGGTTCCAGGCATGTGTTGTACTTCAAAAAGCAGTTTATCAGTGGAACAATAAGAACAAAACAATCCTTAAGTTGTAATCAGGCTTTTATTCAAGTATATATTACATAACAATAATCTGCAAGACAACTGTATGAAGCTTTTTTTGCAGCACGCCCGTCTCTAAACCCCTATGACTGCCTCACCTCGAGCTAGGTGTCCAAAGAGTTACCTCCCTTGCACTGTAGGGATTATTTCAGAGTAGCGGAAAGCCATCTCGAGACAATGGGATCTGGTCAGGGGACACTGGCACTGCTCAACCTCCTCTTTTATTGCATGGTTTTATGTGAACCTGATAATACTCTAGACTCCTTCCAGTCTCCAGAGAATATTGCAGTACTGGTTTACATAGGTGCAAAAGAAGGAAGCTCCTTCTTCCATTTGAGTTATAAATGGTATTACTACTGCGTATCAATATGGAATCCCTAACACATTAAAAAATTGAATATTCATTCATCTTTTCTACAATGCACTGATCTATAGGAAAATCTACAGTTTATCAAAAAAGCTTTTGGTAAATTTTAAAAAAAAGAAACAAACAAAATACCTCCTGAACTGCATGCAACATTGTATTTTTTGCAGTCCTTTCTGACCAATGTAAGGATCAAACCACACCTATGAGGACAGTATGACTAGGAAACTTGAATGACATTGTTAGTACTGTCTCTTCCACTACAATATCTACTTGTACTTGAGAGTCAACCTACATGCTGCTTCTCCAGTGCTGCCTGTTTCCAGCAGTAAGGTGCAGGTAAAGTTTAAAATTCATCATTTAACCCTTACCCTGGTAGTGGAGGCATAGCCTGTTTCCAGCAGTAAGGTGCAGGTAAAGTTTAAAATTCATCATTTAACCCTTACCCTGGTAGTGGAAGCATAGCCTGTTTCCAGCAGTAAGGTGCAGGTAAAGTTTAAAATTCATCATTTAACCCTTACCCTGGTAGTGGAGGCATAGCCTGTTTCCAGCAGTAAGGTGCAGGTAAAGTTTAAAATTCATCATTTAACTCTTACCCTGGTAGTGGAGGCATAGCCTGTTTCCAGCAGTAAGGTGCAGGTAAAGTTTAAAATTCATCATTTAACCCTTACCCTGGCAGTGGAGGCATAAGCTGTGAGGACATGACCAGGCCAAGCCTGCTAGTCGCAACATAAGCTGTTAGTTACGAAGGGGGAATGAAATGTGCTCTTCAAAAATTACCCAAACATTCATCAGTATGAACATTTTCTTAAAACAGTGACATGGATTTGTTATTTGCTCCATTGCAAGTACTTCTGGTATTTTTTTTGTGGTTATGAGTTGTTCTCCCGAGTTCGTGACTGGATGGGGTGCTCTATTAAAATTTCTTATAACCAGCTATTTTTTAGTTTTAGGCAAACAAACATTGCATCAGGAGGTTGTACATATGTCCAAGAAACACTATGAGCAGTGGGATTTCATGAACGTAAAGTTTGTGCATGTTAGAGTATTAAATAATGTAAAATTGCCGTCAAAATGGCGGCCAAAAAGTGGAACGGCTGACCCAACACGCTCCACAAACTATCTGCAGCAAAGTATGCCATTGGTGTTTTAAAATTCTGCTGTGAATCTGTTAAATAAAGTTTTATTTAGCTTTTTCTAGCAAGAAAGCTGCGATGTCACAATAACTGTACGTGAAAATCAACGTCAAAGACAGGGTAACGCACACTTCATGCGAGGTCACAAGTGGACTTGCTTTTTTCACAAGCCGCTTCCTCCCAAACGCATTCAACACACACCGCTAGGTTTTAAAATCGAAAGTACGGATTCAATAGATCAAACTCATACAGAAAACATTAGCATTTTTTGTGCGATGTTAAAAAAAATGTTTTTCTTCAATAAAGTCACAGATAAAGAGTGCATTGCCTTGATTTCAAATCTAAAACTGCGAACATGAATCCGTCGTCTGTTTTTTTAAAAAGTACTACTGCTGCTGCTTTTTTGGTTACATTGTCTGATACTGTAATGACTAAGCTGTCCAAAAATGACATTGGGATTTGCTAAAGTGAATGTTTAAAATTTTGTCCATTTTCCTGGTTTTAGTCACGAACTCGGGAGAACAGCTATTATATTTTGTTGGACAGTTAGGAGACCATGTGCAAGAGAAAATTCTAAGCGTCTTGTCCTGGAAATGCAGCTTCTTTCTCCATAGCACTGACAGATCAAACAGGCCTAATTATGCCAGAGTAAGGGTTGATTCAAACAACCTTGCACTTGAAACCAGGTCATCAAATCAGGTTCTGTTTTCATCATGCTACAAGAATATATTTCAAGAGTGCGAAGTTTGTATTACAGGCATGTGACAAAATGGTCCTGCAGATTCTATATTCTCTCCCATTTATACCTTTAAACTATATAATTGTCAACCAAGTTATAATATTAATAACAATAAATAATCACCATTGCAGCATACCTCGTCAACAAAATAAAAATATATCTCTTTACTTCATCACATGAACAGATCCAAGAAGCTGCACACTTTCATAAATGTAAATTATCAACGAAAGCGGGGTGCAATAATGATCACCTTTGAAAAAAAATCTAATGCCCTTCCTAAACAGTCAAGTCATGATGAGCATTCTTGGAGGACACTTATCAAACTGAGTCATATCGCATGAGCACAGTACAGGAAAACTGACACAGCAGTTCAAAATAAACTGACATGGGGGAAGAGCAAGGAAAATGTACCTCCAAAGAACTTTTGCATATCCTTTTCCAAAACCTATTATCAACCTGTGCACTGCTCTAATAATGCACGTGTAGAAAAAATGCACAGGTGTATCTATGAGCCTTTCAGAGGAAGGAGAAACTGAGCAACAAGAGCAGTACAAATTATACTGTCCATCAGTGACAGCTGAGCTACTGTACAAATCTCATCCACAGCTACAAAATATTCACACAGCAGACAGGCTTAGGGTCGGGTAGAGCAACAGCAAAAGGGTACACGTACACAAGAAAATCACACGATGCCAAGTAAAGTATGGCACTCTGTGAAAAAGTCTTTCCTCCTCGTAAGATCATCAAAATCGCTACTACAAAGGTGCACAGTGGAAAATTATGGGAACCTCCATGTTTAGTTCACCTGCAGGAAGCTCTGAGCTATTTTTCCCTAAATTAGTAAAACCATTCCATGAGCATGACATACCAAGGGCTGTCAGAATTTTTTTTAAAGACCAGTCACATCTTTAGCAGAGATGTATGCATCAACCATTGGTCAATCAATCTTCAAACACATCAGTCAAAAAACCATGCAACCTGAAGTCTGGTTACAGTGAACTGAATAGGTAGATAGGTAGGTCTACATACATATAGAACTGAGCTGTACACTAATAATTATGCATTGTTTCCTCATGCTCATGCACATGAAGCATTTCCTTTTCTGAAATGAAGATATGTAAGTGCTCAGGGATCTGTACCTGCTGCTTTGTCAAAATACTTGAGGTGTTAAATAATAAAGAGCTAGTGAACATGCATTGGGTTTACTGTGCTGTACACATGTAAATTCAAAATCAAAATGAAGACAGGCACAGACATACATGAGTTGTTGTTTTTTTAAAGGAGACAGAGACAGATACAGAGACAATAAAAGTGAAGTCATACATAGACAAGGTGCATAAAAGACCAGAGACAGACTGGCAAAATAATGTTGCAGAAAACACATCAGAAATCATTATGAGCAAAAAACGTGAGTGGACAGAACTTATTGTAGTGATAAAGGGGAGGATAAAGTTAAGAACAAAATACAAAGAGTGATAGTATGAACATGAATAAATGAAACACTGGGAAAGATAAATGCTCTCACAGCCAAACAACTTGGATTCAACTCAACAGTAATTACTGTGCTTCCTACAACCAAAGTCCTTGTCTTGCTCAGTTCCTGGATAAATGACCATCCCCAGTGAAAGCTCCACTGCCAGGTCGGACAGCGAGCCCCGGCACAGCTCTCCTCTACAGCATCCCTAGGCCAAGCTAAACCACTCTTGGTTTGTCCCCTAAGAAGCACCATGGACTGGACAGTGCAAGAGGTAGGTGGACTTTTCCTGAGGGCTGAGCCCAAGCAGTTCAAGGTGATTTCCTACTAGTTCAGCATTAAATGTGTTCTGTCCTGAAGACTCCTCCACTCAAATGAGTACTAAACACAAATTTGGCAAGCAACAAAAACGCGAATCACATTTACTGCTGCACCTCAAATCAGCACTTTGCGGTTTTAAAAAAAATCAACAGATTTATCATTTAAAAATCACAATTTTATGTATATTTTGTGACATAAGCTCTGGCAAGTTTGTTGGTGCACGTTACTGGACATGTGGAAGTCAATCTACGGGATGCACATGCTACACTGCTCCAAACCCACACAAGAAACTCTAGACTTTTGGAATCTCTGGCCACAAGCTTCTTATCACCCATCATCCAAAAATCACGAGACTCTCCTCAACCTTGACCACAGGGTCATGAAAAAGTGACAGATGATCACAAGAGTGCTGTTCAAGATGACACAGCAATGCTGTACAAGTCATGGACGTATTACTCAGATATGGCTTGTTTAGTTGCAATCAAGTTGGAAGTCAAAAGTGCTGTGCAATTACTCCCGACACATCAGGGACCAAGCACACCCGTGCAAAGAGCAAAGATAACCTTGCAACGCATAAGCAATGGCACTAGCATCCGTCCAGACAGGACACGCAGCGACAGGTTTGTGTCGGGCCATGGGAAATGACTGCTGCACGGGTACTGGAATTACGTAGACTGCTGCCCTAGCACTGGGCAAGTGAAGATCTCCTTCACATGGAATGCAGTACTACTGTCTGATACACTTTGTTTCTAGTCGTAGCCTTCCAAGTACGAACTGCACAAGTGCATGCTCTGGTCCTTCAGCTGGCTACACCACTTGCTGTAGGTATTGTCCTTGCAGCTGTTCTGGAAGGTTTTTCATTCTTGTGCGACAACACCAGCGTCCCCAAGGAGAATGTTTCAGAACGTGGAGCACAACATTGGACAGGCAACCATGGCACAGAGCATCCATGGGCAGTGGCTATGGGCACACTCCTCAGCATCTCAGAAAGACATGCAGGGGAACCTCCATGCAATACAGTTCTTTTTCTACTGAAACCCAACCATCTTAACACTCCAGATGGCAGTTCCTGGGAATGGAGCCAGACCAAGGTAGTCTAGTCCATGTAGAGGTGGGAAGAATGTCTCCCCAGTTCTTTGAATCCAGGGCCACAGGTTCGACCACAAGAAAGTCGCAGCACCTTCTCAGTTCTTCATGCTCCCTTGCTTGTCCTCTTCTAGGCTTCACCTGTAAAGTGCAAATGGCACAGCAATTAGTTCATATCAACCCTCTTTTTTTTCCATGTAAAAATTATGGCCATGCAATTTGACATTTCCCGGGTTAGGTCCCATGTAAACTTCTGAGCACGTTTTCTTCAGCACTCAATGTAAGTGCACAGTTCTTCAGCACTCAATGTAAGTGCACAGTTCAGACTCTTAGACATCCATCAGCCCCCAAAGGAAATGCAACATTTAAATTTGAAAAATATATATAAATCCAAACTTGTGAGAAAATCACACTGTTTTATTTTACAATCTTCTGAATATCAGATAAACAATCATTTTGCCAAAACTCACAGACAGGTAAAGAAAGGACAGCATGTAAGAAACTAAGGAATTCAACTGCAATGGGAAAAGTAATGTACTTTGCATATCAATCCAAAGCATAATGTTTAAAGTTAACGTTCCAATCACAACAGCTAACCCATCACCATATGTGGCATGCTCTAAATGAACTATGTGATGGATAACAATACTACACACCTTCCTTCATCCATATCTAGAAATGCCATCTGTGAAC